>QEYB01001054.1:0-22781 GCA_017562135.1 Dipylidium caninum
AGAGAGAGATAACCCTCGTTCTTTAGGTTATAAGTAAATCCTAAAGAGTACCCCAGTTAATAGAGCATTAACGGCCCTTTAGAGTACAATGTCTCTCCTCGCCTTCGTTCACAGCGTCTATAGCCTACATATGAGGGTAGACTCACGTCTCATCATGACTATATCTAAGTGAGTCGACGTATTCCATAACCCAATTCGTTCTCTGATTGAACGAATCTTGTCTTCCTCGACTTATAAACTCTGACCCTCCATTTACAGACAAGATACTTTTACCTATCTATATTTTTAACAATTAGCTCATCTTTCACTGTCTTTGAAAACCGTTTTGTAATCTATCCCTAAAGACTCTTACGTCTTCCGGTGGCCAGTTTAAAACTGCATCACTCAAATTATTTAGATAGGGGTTGTGGTTATGAATTGTTCCTGCCAAGGCGCAAGTAGATGTGTCATACAAGTAAAAATGGACAACATTACTCGAGTCAAATTTATCAATGCGGCGAGGAATGAACCAACTCTTCCCACAAGGAACTCAACAAACAAAAAAAATGAAAATTAGAATTTTCAGTCCCCCTTTAACAATGCTGCCGCACAGGGGAAGAATCCGCTTTTATGAAGCGCACTTTTCCCTACAGCAGTTTGCCATTTCCAGCATCAAGTGAGTTTTTGACCAATTCGTTCAATAAGTGGAAGGGTTGCGGTCTCGATAATAAAATTTCAAAAATATATATCAGGATCAAATAACGTAGAATAAATTTAATTCAAAAGGTAGACGGAAGCCGCAATAACGATATACGGACCCGAAGGAGATATGGAGAAAAAAAACCAAACTGGGGACTCTTTGCAGAGCTTCGTCAGCTATTGTTCATCAGCAGGCACAGGAGCTTTACACAATTGCGAAGTGTTTACGCCATCTAGATTCTCGATTTAACGGATGCATGAAGCAGAAGTTGTGCGTTTACGCAATGCACTTGGTGTAGCCGAGAAAGCCATGCTGTCGTCAGTCCACACTGCTCTCACGAAGTCTGGTGATAGAGAAGTTATCGTCGTCCGAGGCTAGGGCTTGCGAGCAGGAGCTGCTCGGAAGTGGAGACAAAATCACCAACTACAGCAGATATTTAGCCAAAGATTCGCGGATTGTCCAGCTCGAGGCATGTACACTAAGCAAAACCTTCCTCAACTTCGTTTTTATCATTTTGAGTGTTAAGCCCTTTGTAATAACTCTTTAGAGGAGAATAGCGGAATATCGGAAATGCCAGAAAGGAGACGGAAACTAAAATTCGCGCAGAATGAGTTGGGTTTTTGAAAGAGGTGATCCGAGAACAAGCCGAGCAATTAAGTATTAAAATTTTCCAAAAATCCTTGGAAAAAGGAAAAAAGAAAAAAAAAGGAACCGGAGTCCGAAACAAAGTTGAATCTCTAGAAAGGAGATGAAACTGAAGGCTTCTCCACACCCGAAGGCGTTGGAGCTATTTTTAGGCAAGCAGAGGCGAGGGCCAACAGTCGATGCTCAAATGATGAACAACTGCGACAGGAGTTGAATCGAGCTCGCGCGAGAGAGAACACAAAGCGTAGTAAGGGGTTTTACATGGTTCCTGTTTTTGGCGTCAAATATTCATGACAATCGGTAAGATCTCTTACCAAAAGGGTGCAGCTTGACTCAATTAAAAAAACGAATGAATGATCAGGAGGAGGCGCTCACGCGAAAGTTAAAGCAGATTATTCAATCAAACGCGGACAAGATAGCGACAAATGGATGCCGAACTAGCGCGTGAGCGGACTGAAATCGGCTAGAGGTAGAAGACCGAATTAGCGACGTGCCGGAAGGCTCTCACCTCCGCCAAACGAGCCCTGCACGAAGTAAAGTTTGAGCCGGGATATAGCACAAAGAGGATTGTTGCTTGCAGCGAAGCATGTTCGAAAGAGATTGCACACGGCAAAATTATGGAGCTTAATCCTCTCTTCAGGAAAGCTTCCAACAAAATTACTTGTGAGTTATATTTTATTTACGTCCATTGTTGATGGGTTTAAGCGTGGCAGCATTATCCTTTTTGTTCCGCTGTCACAGCACTTCAGACCAAAATAGAAAGAAGGAGATCGGGTCCAAAATGACTTGTTGAACGAAAGAAGAGCAAGCACGACAAAGGAAAATATCGAAAGTACATGAACTGTATACGTCGATTAAGAGGAGGACAAGAAGCCTTTGTTTACCACCAATCAACAGCTTGAAAACGTAGTGAGTTTGTTGAGACTACGTTCCAGTTACGCAATGGAGGACAAGGATAAAACAAGGACCTAGAGGTTGAGAAGTTAAAGAACCTTCTCAAACAAATTGGAGAAGGACAGGTAATATTCTCTTATCTGCTTACGATTATATAATTCATGCTAATCCTTAAAAAAATACTATGAGGTGGCACTGATAATTACCAATGCACCGCAGCCTTAGTAAATAATTATGTGGGCTCTAACCAACGGATCGTAACCAAGTCATTCTGTGTGTCGTGTTTAACTGGTAATGATAACATGCATAACGTGGTTATGGGAAGAAAAATAATACACCTGTTTGACATCAAAGTCAGTCTATTCTTAAACAGTAACGTTTGTAATTTTTCCAAGTGTTAGTTCGGCATTTGAGACATTAGATAGGAGGAGGGGGGGGGGGGGGGGGGGGTGGGGGGGAGGGGGGCTCTCTTATAGCGTGCCACTCTTGAAAGCATTATAAATTCGAGTACTACGGATCGATTTTGACACTCTTATTACAAAAGCCAGAAGTTGACTTTTAAGTAAATTAGAGTCTTGTTCCCCACTGAGCTCCATTTTGATGTGTTAAACCGCCAGAGAAGCTTGGGGAAGAATGGCGTTAAAACACGGGTCTTACGGGTGGCCGCCATCCTATTTACCAAATGCGTAAGAATCCTGCGACGCCTGAAAATGCTGAAGTACACACTGCTAATTCTCAACAAAAAATACTCCAAAAGGAACACAAGCGGTAAGGAACTTTCGGGTTTACTCACGAAAACCTAAATTTTAAAATATATAAGGACATCTAGTGTATTGATTTTCCTTAAACAACGCTAAGAAAGTGATTAATGTTTCAGCTTCAATTTTATACCCGGTTTATGAAGCATCCGCTCAAGTCCTCCTCTGTAGGTAATTCCAAATTTGGGGTAAACTTGTTAGACTTATGTTCTATTTTCAGTATTAATGTTGTCAAAGCAGCTGAGCTGTTCGTTTTCGAAAATCGTCAACAGTAGGTGAGGAGAATAACCGAACTGAACAGTCGACTTGCAACACAAGAGGAACAGCTTGCAGAGCAGTGTAGCCAGATGACCACTCTCAAACGACAATCTTCTCCAATTAGAGGCGCATTTTCCCTTAGCAGAGTGAGGGAAGGTAGCTTTTATTTTCTATTGTCCATTTCCTTCTGTTACTATTTCGCCGCCGTTCTGGCTCTTTACTCAACATTTAAGTGTAATTTTATTAAGAAACAAACGTCTCAGCCCCTGAACAAGCTTTACTTAAGCGCCAAACTGGAAAGCCAGAAATGCACCTACCGCCAAATACCGCCAGGCGAAAACAAAATACTTCAAGAGAAGCTAAGTAAATGCGAACTGCTGCATAAGAAAACATTTCCACCTTTGGTCGCTGCCCAAATCTTGACAAGGTGATGATTTTTCTAGACTAATAATTTTCAATGTCAGGGAAATGATCGAGAAACGAATGAGATGCGTACCTGCAGCCATTGCAGTTGGAGTCTCCTTTAGAGGGAGAAAAGATCTCCTCCTTAAATTGAGTTATTTGGAAGTTATGTGTCATAAATTAGAAACAAAATCCTATGAGACAAATTTACAGAAATCCAGCTTAGACAAACTGTAACCAGACTGAAATGCCTAATTCTTGCTTTGAATGATTACGTGGGTATCCGGTTCATCCTTTATTAATCAAGAAATTGAAAAATAATCCACAAAAATTATTTTCCATCGTTCGATAGCCAAAACGCGGAAACTCACTTGTTCATTCATCCATATCTATTAAATATATTTTTCAAAAAATTGTAGCACAATAATTAATGTTAAACTCTATTGGCGGGTATCTGAAAAATTATCTCTTTGTTATTTCCTCAATAATTAGAGGCCAAATGTCCGTAGATGTCCATCCTCTTCAACAATTGGCTGAAGTGACTTTCAACCATTGTTGCGAGTGCTTGGACAAGGAGGGTCAAACTCTGCACTGACGCGTTTCGTGCCCATCTCCGAAAAGCCCTCGGCATCTCCCGCGACGCCACCGAGGCATTCTCGTTCAAAACCCATGAGGTATGTTCTCAATGTAAAGCATCTTCACACTCGCATTTCCATTGTCATGTACAAGATGCTTTCTCTCCAAATGATCATGGACACTTCAATTAGTTCACTCCAATGTCGTCATTTAGGGAAGCGACTGTGCAACCGAAAATGAGGTATGCCTGAACCCAATTTCGGCGGTGACGGTGGTGCTAAGTGATGTAGTAGTGGTTTGCGAATAGGGGGCATCACTTTTCTTCCCTTCCATATATCTTTTATAAATTAATTCTGTCAACTTTTTCATCGCTCACTTTGATGATAAGTGACTAGTCCTCATTTCCAACTGCTCAGTATTCTTGTGATCCTCTTGTTATATCCAAATTGACCGCAAAAGCTAACTTAGATTTGTGGATTTAAAGTGAGATCAAAATTAAATCTTATTACGACCACTCCTTGCACTGTGTTTTTTTGTTATCATCATCTGCTTGTCTGCGTTTATATTTACACATCAGTGATTTCACCTAGTATATTTGTCCGAAACTGTTTTTCGTCCTCGCTCTCCTCAATGGCCAATTTAAACCCTAAAAAAGTATTCAAAATTTGCCGTCGACTTCATTGAACAAAGAGATGTTGCGCAATAGAGGGACTGCCATTCCGAGATCATGATGGGACCCTAAACACCAAGTTTCTGGCAAGGGTGAGGAGAAAAAAGATTCCACATACTTGCAGGCAGTGGTGGTAACCATTTACCAAGAATGTAAGGTCCATTGAGCATAGCAGGCGAGTGCTTGGAGAAAGAGTGATATGATCGCTCTTTTTTATAACTGAAATGCCTCGTCTACAGTCTCCGGCACTTCTTGAAGTCGTGTTTATGGTCATCCAGTGCCTCATTAGATCACACAACCTCCTCTAATCTGGGCTGGTTTTTCGTGCTTCAAAGTCTCTTTCCTAATTCGAGGGCGATTATTTTGTACATCGATGGAGCCTTGAGGTGTCAACAAATTGTTTAGCTACCTCTTCCAATTTGAATCAATGAAGGGTCTGTTACATAAAAGTATGTGGAGAAGTAAATATGGTAGCTATACGGCACCTCAAATGTCTACTTGGGAGGGAGAGCACAGACGCAATTTGCTGCCCTCAATGGAACAGGTTTTACCCATCTCGTACTGATGGTGGACGTTTCATTGTGGCCACAAGTACGCGGCTGAGGGGAACGGGTAAAAACCTCGGTGACAATCAAGGCAGGTGTCAAGATCCGAGCGCATAATATACGGGGTGCTGTTCAATTAATCTACGCCCGCAACTACTCCACTTGGTGTTCCAAAAATTTCCTGGTCTGTCAGAAATTCGAAGCTGCAACCATCAAATTGTGACCTTTTTTCGCCACGTATCAACCAAGAGTCTGCGCGCCTTTTAAAACACCTTTACTAAGAGAGAATAAATTCTAATGAATTTGACTTTATTTAAATATGTTGCAGTGAAGTGAAGTCATTGGCCAAACCCCTCGTTCAGGTTGGCGTTCAAAAACTAAAGGTCGAGGGAAATTAGACTATGCAAATAAATAGGTACCATTGTGGTTAACCCGGCCACACATAACACCGGCCTTGAGGATAGTCGGACTCCAAATATCAGCCCGCGAAGTGACCTCTTTAGCGAGGTTTGACTACTTTGGCAGATGTGAAGATAGGAGTGTTGAACAAGTTCTCGAAGTTATTAAAAAGGTCAAAGGTCGAAATGCCAGAAAAGTACGTGACGAGGATTCGCTATGAGGGAATTTTAGAACTTGGGGGCGAAGTGAATTAATATGAAGACATTTCGAGGGCAGCAGATAATTTCAGCTTTGTAGAATAGAGGGAACAACTTTCCTCGATGGTGGCGAGGCGGGAGATGAGGTTGAACAAGTAGGTATGTAAGTAAGTATGCGGGACCTGTGGATTTTGCAAGTGCGGACATGTGTGGACACGGGGGATGTCATTCATCTTTACTATGTCGCGAGCACCAGAATACTGTGGTTCCGGAAAGCGCGTGAAATAGCGACGGATTTGGGAGGAGAACGCATTTCACAGCGTATTATTTGGTCCTCTCTTCATCCTCTCTCGAATGAGCTCCCTAAATAGGACAACGGTAGCTCATTCAAATGGACTCCGTCAAATCGACAGTCTTAATTTCGTCCCGAGTTAGGCAAGACCAATCTGGGCACCTGGACTTACGGCAGTCACTAGAATGAAATTGTCTTCTAATGTATATTTAGGGACCAAAACAGCACAAACACAATCTTAGTGTGCGCTCAGTTGATATCAGAAATTCTCTTCTTTAATTTAATGCCCATCTACGTTGCAGTGAACTCAGACAGAGTTGAACACCCAACCCATAAGAGGGATTGTTTGAGTCAGACGGCAGTTCTGTCGTTTAGGAAAGTAAGACTGCTCCGAAGGTCACAGTAGTCACCGGAGACTGCATCCCATTAGCACTGCACTGGCCCTGCTGGCATGGCAGATGGGTCGTAAGATCTCTCGCAAGATCCAAGACCTCCTCCGTTGGGACACTCAGCTCTCTTGGGCTAATTTTCCAGCACCTCGGCTCTTAGGCACCAATATTTCTGTTTTCCTCAGAATCTAAAGCAGTTCTATAATCTTCTGTTATGAACTATATTTCCTTTCCCACTGACAAATTCAATGATGAGTCTATTGTGTACGCGTATGATTGAGAGAAGTGCTCTTGCCATTGATATGGGAGATTTTGGCATGCAGGAAAGAAAACCTCGTGAAATGCGTCATTAACTTGGTAGGCTTTAGCAATTACTCCTTAGCAGCGTGAATAAACTTGATCAGCAGCCATGGGTACACTAATGCTTAACACTTAGGACTACCGTGAAACAGTTTTTTTTTAACTAATTTGCTAAGTAGGGGTGCATACATTAAGCGATTAAAAAGTGCTAAGTGGTGAAAATTTTTGGCAAAAACATGGGGAAGAATTTTTATATAAAGGTTATATTACTTGATGTACGAAAACGCTTCAATTATAAATTTGTCCGATTTGGACATTTCAATTGCCAACTGCCAGGCTCATAAAAAGACCAAACAGCGGAGGTAGAGCATGATATGACATATTTGTTTTAATTCACTTCTTAATAAACAGGTACTTACTAAGGTCCAGATTTTTCCCAGTAATTTAAGTCCCTCCCTCCCAAGAACAATTCACCATTAAGGGAGACGCCTCCAGGCTCTCTTTCGACTGCCCACTCCTGGAAAAACGGCTAAAATATATTATATCCGAAAATATTAAACACACGTGTAATGGGCTTTGGTAAGGTGACGACGAACCAGGCTGAGAAACTCTCGGAAACAGAACTACTTAAACAAACGTAGTGCGGAGAAAATGAGACCGAGCGACCAGAAGACACTATTTCTCTGGTTTACCTCCGCTCTTCTAGCTTTCTTTCTACTGCGAGTTAGTAAAAGGCAAAGCAAGTACTCGCGAAGTGCAAAAAACGGTAACATCGTTTTACTAACAGAGCAACAAATCGGGTTCGAGGGCGCAAATAGCAGGTTCCGAGCCCGAAAGGCCTGTCAAAATGTCGATTAGCCCCGATAAAGTCATCTTCGTTTATGGAGCCACGACAAACACTTGAGTACCAAACACCGTCATTACTATTAAGTCCACCGGCAATCCCAGTTTCTTTTGGTATAAAACAAAGTAAGACTTTTCTTACCGGTTATACGAGCAGTTATCACACAAAATCCAATGCCAGTATCATTAAGGCTTAGTGCCGGTGTGAGCGCAATTTGTTTATCCCATTTTTTGAGAAAACTTCCATCGTGTTCATGCAAAACATTGAACCACTTCATTTTTTCATATCTTCTTCATCTTCGAATGCATGGGGACAGTTAAGAAAGTGATAAATCCGCGTGATGCGGTGGATGGGAGAGAAGTTTCCAGCCTACTGCCACAATTCCTTGACGAGTCCCCAAAGCAGTGTGTGGCCAGGCAGTCCCATGATTCACCATGCCGCCTTTCATGGATTGCCGTCACTAAAATTATCCAGCTGCTGCCAAAACATCAACCGAAATGAGCTTTCGATCAGTCTTAAAAGCTCCCTACGCATTGTCCCCCAATGTCCCACCACACAAACTACGAAATTGTCTTGTTCACGGCCAAACTCGGTTTAGAGGTGGGAGGGCTAGGTTCTCGCTCCCCAATGGGCCTCTCTGTCCAAGAATTTTCTTGGGTAATCAATTTCCCATCCCCACTTATCATCCATCCATTCCAAAGGGGCGCAATTTGTTTTGTGAGCAAGCAGAGATGTGCATGTGACCACTCGATCATTCAAATTCTTCTGAGTTCATTCACGAGGCACCCATCTTGAATATGTCACAAAAAAATCCTATCTTCGCATATGGTCTGAAGTGGTTCACTGAGGCGAAGTAAGCCTTTCAGCGGTCGTAGATGTTGTCGGAAAAGGATCCTGCTGCAACATGGTCTTAACAACATCGTCGCCGAACGAAGATGGTAGATCAGCATGTGGTTTAACCAGAAAAGTCGAAATCACCTAATTCCAATATTTGGGACAATCCTCTCCATATACTCTCAGAAATTGTACCTACATTGCACACATTCCATTAATTACTGCATGCTACTACAGCATTTTCTATCCTTAGCAATTCTAATAAAAATGCAGTGACGCAAATTACTTCTCCGAGCCATTAAATTCAATGTGAAATTCTAGATGTACGCTGTGAGAACTTATGAAGTGGAAACCGACAAACCTCGTAGACGGAATGTATTTCTTCATTATTCTTCACATAAACTAAATCACACATTCACCCGCAGTTTTAGCGCAGTAACCACAGACCCCCTGTGCAAATAGGCCCCCCACCCCTCCCCCCCCACCACCCCCCCACGAACTTTCATTCTTCTTCTTCACATATAATTGTTTTTCAACCTCCTCAGCAGAGTTTTCTCCTGATCTTACCGGTCGAGTCAGCTTCAGATGACAGCACTAATTACCTCCAATAATGAAATTTGCATCTCATTCATGTTGGTGCTCATTTGGTGGTTACTCGGTTTAACGGAGAGCACCGTCAGTAAGCAGGTCCCGTTTTCCTCACCCCATTCCGTGAATCCACACTTTCTTGCTGCTCACAAGGATATTCTGTGCTCCAGTCAGGACCTCCGTAATTGCGTCCTCTAAGGCTTTTGTGCTACTTTTCACTTTTCCTCACAAATGTCCCTTTATTTGCCCACTTCCAGCACGAGGAGAAGAAATCCCAATTCGAACCGATGCTCCATGTGGTTGAATAAAGTGCCGCTGATTTGCACGTCTGCGAGGGGGAAGCCTTGAATGAGAGCACATGACTTCGTGCCCCTTTATCGCTTTGGAGGTATTCACAGCGGAGCACCCTTCTCTGTCGGTCATGCGGAACCTTCGGCTAGGCATCAGCGATTTGCCACACTTTAATCCCACCGTTTGCATCTCCGCACACGACTGCTAACCGCGTTGGTTTACCGCTAACTGTGCTAGCAACAGGGCGCATTGCGTGAGTGCACATTCGAACAAAATGCCTACTCGAGGCTCACCCGAGGCTGCGAGGTCATAAAAATAGGCTGTGAAAAGGGGTGGGAGGAAAGCTTCTATGCCTGAACTTCATGACTTAAAACAGAGTGACAGGAATCCGATTGGAGGTGACTTTTTAGGTAAATGTCGAGATTCCATAAAGCGAAAGCGCGAGCATTAAGCACACATGTGGAGGTGTGTGCGAAAGAAGAAATCGTTCACGGACCAATTCCATTAAATCAGTTCTGTTCCCTTTTGCTCTTGCATTGCACTAGTCTCTCAGGGGATTTTGGATGTTGACACACAACTGTAGTTGCTTTCAGCATCGGTCGCACGCACAGTACTGCTATGCTTTAACTGATTACTCCTGTTCTGCTGATACTACATTTCAGGGCTCATTGCTTCCGGATGCTTATTAACAAAGTAGGGGTTCGAAAAAAAAAACAGCTCTCAGTTTTGGCGTGTCATTTATTTCCTCGGTGAGGTGAGGGGGAAACAACTTGCCACTAATTTCCCTCTCCTTACATTCTTCTCGAAAGCCTCCCCTCGAAAAGCCTGCTGAGTGGTCCAGGCCTTTACAATTACCCTCGGCCAGACGAATCCTATCGTAGCTGTCGGAGTTCTGCCTTGTTGCCGCTTAATACGCGGCTTTTCGAACTCAGAAAACTAGTTCTGCGTGTCTCCTTTCGAAAAGTGTCAGAGGTCTTCCATTGCATCTTGGAACAGAAGTGCAATTCTACACTTCCACTGCATTGGAGACTTTTAAACGGTCAAGAGAGTTCTTGTCTAAGCAAAAGGAGACGCTATGGCCACATGGAAAAACGAGAAGCCCTCATTTGGTTATCCCATAAACTGTACTCGTCTCTCCACGCCTCTCCTCTTCCCTCTTTATTCTTTCCAGTTCAAATGCATGCTGGCTGTTACACCGGGGGCCTATTGTTCTCGTTATACTGCAAACTTCCTTTGTCGGCTCATTCTCTTGCTTCAAACTCCCAGCTAACTACGAATCGACCTCTGGCCGATTGGAAACCAAGAGAAAATTCACCTGCGATCTTAAATTATCGCACGCCCATAGGTTGCTTTTTCACGGATCTTATGCACTTTGCGACTCTCCTAAGTCTAGAGAACATCAAATACGCACATGAGGAGGTTGGTGTAACTGCGGGTGTTGATCTCGTGGATGTTTTGGAAAGCGCAATGCATGGACGAAAAATATGCTTGTGGGACATGGATAGCGGATAAATCATGCACCGAAAACTAGTATGTGCGGCACAAGTGGCGCTTCAAAAGCACACAATAGGTATCCTCAGTGAGGGGAAACAAACACCACGAGAAACAGCTTAAATCACAAAACGACGTGCATTACATCACGCCACGCAACTCTGGAATATGCGGATTCACCATGTGAGTTTCTCACTGAGAGAAAAAATTCTCAACAGAACGGGAATGCTGGTTTTAACAACAAACCAAAACAGCAAGCAATAACCACTCTCTGTGTGCACACGATATTCTTTAAACCGGGGACGGAAAATCACCTGCTCGAAAGCGAAGAAAACTAACTGATTTCAAAGTTGGGCGGATGAAGCATAAGTAATGTGGAGAGAGTATTAATTGGTGGTGGAAGGAGAGCTCCACCATCTCCACTCGTGATGCACAGGCCGGAGTGCAGGCAAATAGAGGGACTGGAACGGTTAGCCAAGGCTGCAGCAACACCCACCGCCGCACACTCATTGGTCTGTTCCTGCCTTGGCGTCGTGTTCTCGCACGAATGCAGGCAACACAACGAGACCGCAACTCTTCGCGGCGTGTGGCACTTTTGCCTTTCTACTGTGGCAGAGAGTATGACTACCTTTTCGTCGCCTCCATCTTCCCATTTTCTTGCATTCTTGAGTTGTCAAAACGACACATTCGTAAATTTTCAGTGAGAAACGCCAGCATGCTCGACAAGTCAGATAGATTGTTGCGCGTTCACCATTTCTTCGCTCTTTTCCCAGTGTTCACTTGGTGCAATCATGAACGTGTCTAGTTACCCAACTCATTTATCGTTCTCCCCATCATGGCCCGAGCTTTACTTTGCTTAACCATCTGAGCGCACCTTGTGACGTCTATCATGTTAATGCACGCGTGACCGGTTCGTGTCACTCGTCCTTTAGATGTCGCACCCTCGGATGAGCACACCTTCTTCACGGACTTGAATCAACTCTACAGGAACATCGACGCAGCAACGAGCGGTCAGGCCAGCGTCCTTGAAGTCAAACGAGATGTCAGTGAAGATAGGTCTTCAGCCAAAACCGGCTGCAACGGCGCACGCATTCTTCGTGCTCACAGTAAGCGTGGCGACATTCGTCGCCAACCGCATTTGGTGTAAGGAAAGTTCTGTGGTGCAAATGCGCAAAGTGTAAACACAATTTACCTCTCAACTGAGTACTTACGCGCAGATGGAGGCGCGTGCGGAGGAGGAATGTGAGAGAAATTTCCATCAAAATGATGGTGTGAGTGTAACCTCGTAAAGTTTCGACTAAGACTGGCTGCAATAGTCGCAGTTTTGTCTGTTATTGCACTTCTCATAGCAATATTAAGCATTTGCAACAGTTCATCCTGTGAAGTTGTTGATAGAACCCTTCCGTCAGCCTTACGCATGTGTATATTTAACTTCTACTTCCATATTCATTTAAGCATTGTTTGTTGTTCATTGTTTGTTATCCGTTATCGTATGTGCTGCGTGCCAGTTGCCAGTAGGAAGGATGGTCATTAAAGAATGGTCGGCCTGATGAAGCCAGCCACGAGAGTCGAGCTCCAATGGGCGGTGCGATTTTCATAAGGTGAACAGTGTCTCTCTAGGTGGAGGCCTCTCCCGCTACCCGCGATGCGCACCAGCCGTAACTTTTAACACGCCCATCTTCCATCCCAACATTTGTGTCGACCGGTCAATTTGTTTCAATCTCCTTTATGAGTGCAAAGGTAATTGATTCTCCTCTATGGACGTGAGTGAGCAGAGTCGCATCGTAGAGTGGTGCATTTAGAGAGTGGCATAGGAAGCCTGTTTCAAACCGAGTCAGTCTTAGATAATGCTGCAACCAGTAGGATCGCCTTAATGCAGATAACTATTCTACCTTCCTATTCTGAAGTGCCGAAACAAACTTCTTGCGTTGCTTACGGCCGTTAAAGTGGGCTGAGCTTCTAACCCTCCTGTTACTATCATTTGCACCAGTTACTACACTCTGCATGGATGTGGTGAAGGGAATCCTCTACTCATCGAGCACCCGAATTCTCATCACGGAATAATACTCTCGGATATGTTGATGATATGTACTGCCCAAAAATCGGCACGCCTCCTGGCTGGCTATCGTGATGGGCGCTGTTTTCCCGCCACACGAAGTGGTGTGAGTGGGCTCTGGCTAACGGCTGTACTTCCACTGACTGTGAGGAGGAAGCTGCGAGACGAGGCAGCTCGGGAGCGATGGATGCTAATATGAAGACAAAACGAGAGAGAACCTGATTTTGCCACAGAGGCCCGCACTCGGAAAAAGAGGTTAGTTAACTCTCCAAGTCGTAGGTAATTGAGGATGTCGAGCCCCCATTGAGTGACCTTTGTTGTGTTCATTTCGAGGGAACCTATGTGCGTCGTTGAGAAGTCAATGTGTCCAGGTGTTGAGATGCGCTTGCCTTAATGTAGGAGTTTGACAGAGAGGCAATCTGACAGCATCCGTAGGGCTGCTCCGGAGGACGCGTCACAGGCCGACAATCGCCGTTGCGCAATCTCACCGAGTTGATGCTCCAATCATGGATGCCTGACGAATGAAATTCAGTGATTTCAGTGGAATTTCAGCGGGTTGTGATATGGCAGTCGCAGGAGTGTGGGAAAGCCACAAAGAATTCCCACTTTCTACTTCATCGAAGTTTGGTGGGAGACACCCATCAGGCGAATTGGCTCCCTATACACTACTCTCTTCACCGACTATGTCCTCGTGACAGTCAGGTGCATTCGACATCAAGACAAACGTCAAGCCTGTGTCCCGTGGAGTCCCTTCCCGGAGAAACATCCTGGCTCCTACGTTCCCGAGTCTATATTGTCAAGTGTCTCGCAATACTGTGCCGCTGGCTGAAAATTCGTTTGAAATTTCAAATACTCTGGAAACGAACATTGACGTCCGACGTTTTGTCCGTGTCGTTTGATGGACGGTCAGGGTATAAATGACCTGTTTTGGAAGATTGTTTTTCTTCCAAGGCGAGAGAGTTGGGAGGGATTTCACGTGCTTCTGGATGCTGATGTCGACAGTGGCGAAGACAGTGAAGGCATCGGGCATCTCTTTATTCCGGGAACTCGGAACCAGAAGACGAGATTGCAACGACTGAGGAACAGTCTGAAATCGAAGTGTATGAATCGGAGAGTCAAAGTGAAGTGTCTGAGGAGGTGACAGAAGTTCCCTCTCATCATTCCGAACCCTCACCTGCCACGGAGGTGGATGAGTCGTCTTGAGCCACTTCATGTCACCGGCAATCGAAACGTACAAGCCGTTCATTAGACCGCTCTCTCACCACCCTCGCTCACCTATGCACACGGACGATAATTCTCGACCAGTAATGAGAAATTGTCCTACTGTTACTTATGATTACATTGTGGTGAAGGAGAGAATAAATGCGCATCTGGCTCCTCAGTGGAAATGGATATTCGTCAGACCGTTGGTCCATTCGCGATTCGCACCACAGCAAATTGTGCACCTTTCCATGGGGACATCTCCATCCCGCCGTGGCGCGTCAGCTCCGTGTCGCCTCCTCTCGGACATATGCCGGTTTTGTGCAAGAAACAGCTCGAAAGATGGCTCAATTCTCCTTGACCCCATGTAGTTGTTCCAACCCACTTTGTCGCGATATTCTTCTTTGCCACAAGATGGCAAACTGGCTGTCACTACAGAGTAAGTCTTTCTACTTATACGAGGAGCCATTTTCACCTGAGTTTAAATGGCAATTAATGAAGGGGCTTTTGCTTTCATTTGGTGTGCATGCAAATTAGAGCCCAAATGTTGGCTTGTGTGTTTTTAGGCGTTTATTTCCACGTCCCTGTCCTCTGCTCAACTTGATGCAACAGCGCGCGGAGGAGAAGCCTTTCGTCTTAAGCGGTGTCTCTGGATGACGACGTGGAATGCCCTCTCGCTTTCTCCTCTGTCCTGCCCTCATCGCACGGCAACGGGAGTGAGGAGGAGAGACCACAGCCATGAATGTGGGAGGGGACCGTGTGGGCGGCTATCCGCGACCAGCTTATTTGCGGTTTTTAACTGTCACCCAATTTCTCACAAATTGGGTCGCCTGGTTTGCTCGGATAGAAGCTTACGCGTCACTCGGCACATCACGATTTCGCGAGGATCTCATTAGCGCCCCGTGCCGCGTGTCTGCTGCACCTTCAGTCTAGGATGCGGCCAGGTGCCCATTTTCGACTTGGCCTCTGTGGCTACTGCGTCAGAGCCTCAGGCTTTCACTGCGTTACCCCAATCTTCGTCTTTCCTTCATCAGTTCTAATCCACACCTGAAAATTCTGCATCCCCTCTCTGATCTTCGACGAGATTTGACTTCATTCGTAAACTCGTCCCCTGCCTCAGCCTCATCCGTAGAAGCCTTCTTCCTCCACCCCTTTCACAGCCTATTTTTTATGACTCGCAGCCTCGGGTGACCTCGAGTAGGCATTTTTGTTCGAATGGTGCACTCACGCAATGCGCCCTGTTTGCTAGCACAGTTAACCGGTAAACCAACGCGGTTAGCAGTCGTGTGCGGAGATGCAAGGTGGGGATTAAAGTGTGGAATCGCTGATGCCTAGCCGAAGGTTCCGCATGACGACAGAGAAGGGTGCTCCGTGTGAATACCTCCAAAGCGATAAAGGGGGCACGAAGTCATGTGCTCTCATTCAAGGCTTTCCCTCGCAGACGTGCAAATCAGCGGCACTTTATTCAACCACATGGAGCATGGGGGGGTTCGAATTGGGATTTCTTCTCCTCGTGCTGGAAGTGGGCAAATAAAGGGACATTGTGAGGAAAAGTGAAAAGTAGCACAAAGCCTTAGAGGACGCAATTACGGAGGTCCTGATGGAGCACATGAATATTCCTTGTGAGAGCAAGAAAGTGTGGATTACGGAATGGGGTGAGGAACGGGACTGCTTACTGACGGTGCTCTCCGTTAAACCGAGTAAACCAAATGAGACCAACATGAATGAGATGCAAATTTCATTATTGGGAGGTAATTAGTGCTGTCATCTGAAGCTGACTCGACGGTAAGATCAGGAGAAACTCTGCTGAGGAGGTGAAAACAATTATTGTGAAGAAGAAGAAAAATGAAAGTTCGGTGGGGGGGGGGGTATGGTGGGGAGGGGTGGGGGCTATTTGCACAGGGGGTCTGTGGGTACTGCGCTGTAAAACTGCGGGTGAATGATGTGATTAGTTTATGTGAAGAATAATGAAGAAATACATTCCGTCTACGAGGTTTGTCGGTTTCCACTTCATAAAAAGTTCTCACAGCGTACATCTAGAATATCACATTGAATTAATGGCGGAGAAGTAATTGCGTCATGCATTTTATTAGAATTGCTAAGGATAGAAATGCTGTAGAATATGCAGTAATTAATGGATGGTGTGCAATGTAGGTAGCCATTTCTGAGAGTATATGAGAGGATTGTCCCAAATATTTGAATTAGGTGAGGCTTTTTTTCGAGCGACTTTTTTTGTAAACAACCATGCTGATACTACATTTCGTTCAGGGCGACGATGTTGTTAAGACATGTTGCAGCAGATCCTTTTCCGACAACATCTACGACTTTTTTTGTCGCTGAAAGGCTTACTTCGCTCAGTTGAACACATTCAGACCATATGCGGAAGATAGGATTTTTGTGGAATATTCAAGATGGGTGCCTGTGAATGAACTCAGAAGAATTTGAATGATCGAGTGGTCACATGCACAATCTCTGCTTGCTCACAAACAAATTGCGCCCTCTTGGAATGGATGGATGATAAGTGGGATGGGAAAATTGATTACCAGAAAATTCTTGGACAGAGAGGCCATTGGGGAGCGGAAGAACTAGCCCACCTCTAACCGAGTTTGGCGTGAACAAGACAATTTCGTAGTTTGTGTGGTGGACATTTTGGGGACAATGCGTAGGGAGCTTTTAAGACTGATCGAAAGCTCATTTTCGGTGATGTTTTGGCAGCAGCTGGATAATTAGGTGAGCGGCAATCCATGAAAGGCGGCATGGGAATCATGGGACTGCTGGCACCACTGCTTTGGGACTCGTCAAGGAATTGTGGCAGTAGGCTGGAAAACTTCTCTCCCATCCACCGCATCACGCGGATTTATACTTTCTTTCTGTCCCCATGCATTCGAAGATGAAGAAGATATGAAAAAAATGAAGTGGTTCAATGTTTTGCATGACACGATGGAAGTTTTTCTCAAAATGGGGATAACAAATTGCCTCAACGGCACTAAGCTTAATGATACTGGCATTGGATTGTGTGATACTGCTTGTATACGGTAAGAAAAGTCTTACTTGTGTTTTAACCAAAAGAAACTGGGATTGCCGGTGACTTAATAGTAATGACGGTGTTTTGGTACTCAAGTGTTTTGTCGGTGGCTCATAAACGAAGATGACTTTATCGGTGGCGCTAATCGACATTTTGACAAGGGCCTTCGGCTCGGAACCTGCTATTCGCCCTCGAACCCGATTTGTTGCTCTGTTAGTAAAACGATGTTACCGTTTTTGCACTTCGCGAGTACTTGCTTTGCCTTTTACTAACTCGCAGTAGAAAGAAAAGCTAGAAGAGCGGAGGTAAACAGAGAAAATAGTGTCTTCTGGTGCTCGGTCTCATTTTCCGCACTACGTTGTTTAAGTAGTTCTGTTTCCGAGAGTTTCTCAGCCTGGTTCGTCGTCACTTACCAAAGCCCATTAACGTGTGTTAATATTTTCGGATATAATATTATTTTAGCCGTTTTTCCAGGAGTGGGCAGTCGAAAGAGAGCTGGAGGCGTCCTCCTTAATGGTGAATTGTTCTTGGGGAAGGACTTAAATTACTGGGAAATCTGGACCTTAGTAAGTACCTGTTTATTAAGAAGTGAATTAAAACAAATATGTCATATCACTGCTCTACCTCCGCTGTTTTGGTCTTTTATGAGTGGCTAAGTCCAATCAGTTTTTTTCCCCATTGCCACAAATATCCTCCTCCTTCTTCGCTAACATTTTTCGGGAATAACAATTGAAGGAGACGTTATTTTTCTTGAGGCCTAAGAACCATTTCGCAACGGAATCTGCCATCAGTGACTGTAAGCGCAGCAAATGTAGCTACCTCCAAAAAAATCAGTATTCGGGTTCAACTTCCGGTTGCACGCATGGCATGGGCTCCTTCTCCTCTGTGATTTACAAACCAGTGGTTACACTTGCCGTCGACATGATGGAGATTCAGAGCGGTCGCACGTGAAACTAACATAGCAGACCACATAGTGCAATTGAGATGCAACGGAGTCTCGATCAAAAGAAAATGTTCTCTCGGAAGTGGAAGCCTTTTCGGAAGTGGTGGGCTAACATACTTAGTGGTTTCACTAAGTACTACGGAGTTTTATTTGGTGGGCAACCAAATTTTCGACTTTAGAGGTCTTCCACCGGATTCCATACTCGGAGCTGCAAGTTGGCACCCTCATCTATTCATTACGTCTCTTGCGAATTCTTTGATGAAGGACCTCACAGTTGGTTAACGTCGATTAAAACACCTCCTCTAAGTTAAATATCTGTATGTAATTTCAAAGTAAACGCTATGACTTTTTCGTGTCGAGAGCTCATCTTTTGGCGTTTAGTCAGATGTTACGAATGCGACTATTTTTTTGCCGAGTTAGGGAGACAATTGCCAAGGCTTTACTTCCATTCTTCAAGCGTACTTGCAAAAATCAGCAAAATATGTGACAGCCCGTGGTTAAATGAAGCTCATTATCGTCCCCAGTTTAGCAATAATTTCAAAGCATAAGTAGTGAACTTGCTAATGAAGACAAAATCAAGCACACTTTAGCTTAATGGAATGCAGCAATCAGCTACGTGTAGAGCAAATTTTTTACATGGAACGCATTCCTATACAAAGCTATCTGAGCCTCGCTCTTTCGTGTTTAATATCCGGATATTATACGGCTTAAATAAAAAACTAATGCGTAATTACTGCATTAAGGGAACTATGGCCCTTTAACTGTGGTTTGGGAAGAGAAGAAGAGGAAGAAGCATGTTGCTTTGGCGCCCTTGCTTTTCAGCCTCCACGTCACTAAATGCAACAGACACTCCTGCTTCCCATCGTGGCGAATTTCATTAAGAATTAGATTATGACTCTGACAACATTCTCATTTTATTGTCCACTGAATTCTACTCTTTTTTTATTTAAAATTCTTTTCCTTTCTGATCGCCATATTATCCAAACAAATGCACAAGATAACCGAGAAAGGGAGCTATTTACAATGTCTAACTCGGTGCCTTCAACCTTCGCAATATCGTCGCTTTCCCGTCATTATCCAACATTTGCTGTGTTTTAGCTCGGACATTCTCTAGCAACGAAATCTATGTGATCGTCCGTCGGCTACTCCAGCTTTGTTAATCTTGACACCTAAAAACGACATATTCATATATTTATCTTCCTTTACCATAACGAATATGATTTGTTTTGGGCTTTGGCGATCACATCGGCGGTTGGCAGAAGATTCCTTGCTTTATATGAAATTGTTTCAATATGGCACTAGGCAATCGAGTGACCGCTCGATTGTTTGTTTTCCCAACAACGTAGTTTACACAAAACTGGGTCCAAGTAAGCTGTTCGTTCGCGACCGACATGCGACTCGGCAAATTAGAGAAATGCACAGATTAAACTTGATACATCTTGTCATAAATGAATGAAAGTCGTCGTTCTTTCGCTATTACAAATGATAACTAACGACTGGTTCTACTTTAACACATGTTAAACCCAGATGGTGCGTTTTGGTGGCACTGACTACTTGGATCTGATTTAACGAAAACTCACATCCCTGTGTGTAGTCCCCCAAGCTAATGCACCACTAATTTGGCCATGGACCCGTGGTGTTTCTCCCCCCTGATGCAACATTGGAGCATCAGCCTTCTGACGTAGGGAAGACTTAAGAGTGCAACTATTTATGAGCCTGTGACTGAGCTGGAGAGGCAAAGGCCGTCTGCAAAATTCATGGTTTCTTGCTTTCGCCGTCAGCTTATAGGCTTAAAAGGAAACTTTCTCCACATGTCTACCATAAATTTCCAGCTGACGGGTTTCGTCCTCTGTTTTGTTGACCAGCAAACAAATAGAGTAAAAGCCCCTCCCCTTTTTTTCATAAATGAATGCTTTAGCAAGCTGAATTATTCAAAAGGTAATGCTTTAAATTTGAGCAAGAAATACTGTCTTCTGTACCAGTGGTGCCTTTTTGGAGTCAGCTACCTGTCAAATTGTAATACAATGTTGAGTTCAAATTGATTCACACATGTAAAAGAATTATCGCTTCGCTCGTAGCGCCTTAAATATGCCCAACTATTCAAGAGGTGTTGCATTACCAGAGAACCAGTCGGATATTTGAGCTACTAGGATTCGTTAAGAAAATTGGGTACCTAACAATAAGCGACATAAGGCTTAAAATTGCTTATTCTGAAAAAAAAAATTGTATAAACCCATAAATCTGCGGTTGTTATTATCTTCTCTGCAAAAGTAGGCGAGTGGCGGCGTCGAATGCTGTCATGATATTAACTTTCCGCTATCCCACTATGTTCGCCAATCTCGTGGTCAAAATTCACGGGTTCATTTGAGAGTGCGAAGGGATATATGCGTTCAGTTACATTAACCGCCTTGAGCCAAATATGACTTCGTAACGCACAGATGATTTGAACTTGTTTTCCACAACCGTTCCCCTCTGCGCGATGAAGTGCCACCCTGCCGGTGACATCTTTACCGCTTTATGTCACGACACTTGTTTACTAAATTATCCTTCGCTCGAATTAAGGGGTTGAATGAAGACGTCCTGCGATTCGATCTAAATCAATACCTTCATTGTCTCTTTTCGCCTCGCACTGGGATTTTACAGTACACAAGGTCCTCGGGTAGCCTTTACTTACCTTTCCCTTGAAATCCTTGAATAAAAGACTAATATGTAAAGTGATTTAATGTGTTACAATAGCACGATGGTTCTATAAATGCGTTCCGGATTTTAGAGTAAAGTCCACTCCGAAACATAGGACAGGGTACGTTCCTTGCATTATTTATCTCAAGCTCGTTTCAACTTTTAAAGTCTGGTCTGTCTCAGGCTTTAATTGCTAACAAGATTTCATTAGTTCAACATTTCCATATTGCAGTTTTGTGGTTTTGGAAGTATTTACTGCCTGACGAATGCGCACTAATAACTCTTCCTCAGTATCTTAATTATAAAGGGGTGGATTATGGGGGAGTCCTCTAAGGACATTATGTTTAAACGTATGCATAGGAGTAAACCGCCGTAAATTTAAGATTTCGTAACCCAGAAAGCCGTATTGCAAAATCGTCTCTCTTTGAAAGGTCACAATCCTCTCTTATCGACTTCTTGGTCATTTAGTGCTTCCGCGACGAACGCAACGAAGCGGTGTTTGAAGATCTGTCCAAATGGCAAAATACGTTCTGACCACTAGTATTGTTTGTCGCTCATACATTTTTACCTCAGTCTCGAAAATGGAATTTTAACGGATGCTGTGCCATATCTTCGGTTTTAAAGAGTGCAACATTTCCTAAATAGGGCCTTTTAAGTTGGGGTAATATTTTTGATACAGTGAGGAATATCAGAACCCAGTTCGTAACTATCAAAAAAAAATATCAATTTTGAAAAATTACTTGGGTGTGGAGGATGGGACGGAGAGAGAATTTAGAACGTCCAAGCCTCACGCCTTAACTTTCTGTTTTGGTACTAACACATTGGCAGCGCGGAGGTCACAGGTGCACGAATGGATGCCCTCGCAGATCGACCAAACTGCTTGGCGACCTTTAAATAAACACTTATTACCCGAAGATTCCAAAAATTTCGCTGTCATATGTTAAATTTGAGCCCTTTTTTTTAGATGCTTTAAGTTTAAGGCTTTTTGTGTAAGATTAATTTCATGCACACAAAATGTGTAGTCTCTCAGTCCCAGGGCTTGTTGCAGATCAACTTTTAATATTCTGAACTTCTTTGAAAAGTGAATATGCTCATTAACTTACTTGATCCATATTTCAGCAAAAAAATCTTTTTCTTCCAAATGTCTTCCTTCGTCCGAATGCAAGATAGATTTTTAGTGAACCTTTGCAATGAACTCCGGTAATTTATAAATTGGTTCTGTACTGGCTTTTGGTGCAGACACATAGAACGTGTAAATTAGGATGCCAGAAGCGTGCATCTTACGAGTCACGGAAGTGAAGTCTGGGGCAGCGAGGTGGGGAAGACCATCTTCACCGGCAACTTCAACACTTTGGATTTTGCCATATTCAAAACTCTCCAAAGTTGACTCCTTATAATAAGGCGGATTTATTTGCATCTGACTTTCGGGGGTAAATTCTGCCTCGTGGAAGGGGCCTGAGGTCTTTTCCCGGGCCACGGGTACGAGTTATTTTGACAATCGTCACTTAATTGGATTTTGTGAAGAGGTGGATCTGAGACAAAAAAGGTAGTCGGAATAAAATGGTCAGCAGAGGAAGTAGTTAATGCGCAGAAATTATGAGTAGAATGGCTTGAAGAGGTGGGTGTGGGGTGTGGACAGCGAGAAGAGGGACAAGACAAAATACACTAATCAGCTGCATGCTTTTATTTTCCGAAGTTACTTCTGATAGTAAGCAAGCATATGTTTATCTGCGAGAAGGGACCGCCAAGTCCATGTAGAACCCCCGTAGGCATTAGCTGTACGAGTTATCTTGAAATGACGGATCCTACCACATCCTGCGACAGAG
>QEYB01001056.1:0-14166 GCA_017562135.1 Dipylidium caninum
AGAGAGAGATGGCTTCTAAACTCCACACAGCTCCAATTACTTCGCTGTCTCGGTGCCTCGGTTTGCCTCGGTGTCTCGGTGCTCTGTGGCCTCGCTCTCTCTCTCTCTTCTCGCGCACACGGAAGCCTGCATCTGTCTGACGCCACCACGTGCGCCTTCCTCCCACATTTCTATCCACGACCTCAATGGAACCCCAACCCTGATCTGCGCCCTTTCTCTGCGTCGTGTGCATCGCCTTCTTTATTTCCCCCCCCCCCGTGGGGGCTTCCTAGCCCAAGTGGGTGCATAAATGCCCTCTGAATGGCGCGCACACAGCGCGCGGAATGCGGTGCGGGAGGTGGAGGTGTGCCGGTGTAAGGGGCGGAAAGGAAATGCGAGGACGAAGGAGGGAAGGAGAGGAGGGAGTGGAGAAAAAATGGGGGGGAAAAAAGGGAAAAAAAACCCTTGTGGTGAAGTGAGATTATGTCAGGTGATGTCAGCTGAAGTCTGTTGAGGAGAGGAGAGCGTGGCAGTGTAGAGAGATGAGATGAGGAATGGAGAGATTAGATGAATTGACAAGCGATTACAGGAGAGGAAATTGGAAGGAAAGAGGATATTAGACTTATTAAAATGAGAACGTTTGATTTCCATTATGGTCTACGTCTTTCACTTGATGGTAGGCGCGTGGATATTCTATTCCTCTTGGGATTGGTTATCGTTTAGTTGGGGACGCTTGTGATGGCACATATTGTCGATTTTTCTTTACATCTGAATTTATTCCCTAAAATATTTAACGTTTATGCTTTTTTTCGTCTTCTTTGATTTCTTTCGCTTTTACCATCCAGTTCTCCTAAATGGGTGTGTATTTGAAACTTTATTCTCTTTGAAATCCTTTGTTATGTTCCGCTATTTCTCGCGCCCTTCGCCATATTACCATTTAGATTTTGTCTTTTTTGTAATTTTACTTTCTAGTTATTTATCTTATACTTTAATTTATTGTTATCTTTATTAAACTTTTTGTCTTTACTCTTTACCTTCTGAATTTTTGCCATCTTGTTTAAATCTGTTGCGCTCTATTCCCTGGCCTTCGGTATTCGTTGACATATCTCGAGCTTGATTCGGTTCCTTCTGTGCTCTTCTCACCAATGTCACTTTATTAAGCTTTGTAAAATTTTTTCATTATTTGTTTCCTAGGAAAGTTAGAATCTCAGTGAGGGAACATTGGTGCGGAAAAACTACCATCCTTTAAAAATATTTCGTAAGGTATTCTCATCAGAACAGTCGAAATTTCCCCGAACCTATCGAGCTTTGGGATAATGTCGAGGTTTTAAAGCTCTTTGTATATTTATTGAAATTCTCTTTACGTGGCTTCTTTAATAGGAGGCTTTTATGGCGATTCAAAGAGATGGAGCTCCCCATTCGAAGCAAAATTTTAGTACGTTTTTTAATAGGAGGCTAAAGAACAAGTAGGTCATTTATATCACAATCATTTTTTATCTTCCACATAACCCCCCTGTCTCTTTTTGAAGATCGACTTCTATCTATGTGCAGAAATTGCTTTATTGAATGGCATTTATCTATAGTAGTGAGCACATGATATCATGCGAAGAACATTTGTGCTTTTGTGTATGTGGGAGGTTGCTCTATGGCCCTTTAAACTCCAGATTTGTTCGATCTGCCTCCTCCTCATATTTCGTGCCAAGTTTGTCACGTTTCAATATCCCGTTTTAGTTGGCAAATATATCTGATATGGACTTAAAAGTATTTGATATGTACTTATGAGTGGGGCTTGAACTTACATTTGTCATACCCAAGATCTCACTTGGTTAGCTTTTCTTATAATGATTTGATCGCCACTCAAATTATCCCTTTTGTGACGCTGAAATCATGTTCCTAGTCTACCTCAGGTCATTCTCCTGATTGTATGTGCTGAAAGAATTTAAAAAAGCGCAACCGGCCAGGGGAAAAGAATATAGTCGCTGGTGAGTACTGCGATGAAGCATCTAGTAAACGATCACTTTACTTTCACTTTTTTCCATTAATTATTCACAGTTCTCCTGCACGACTTTTGGTTTCTTTTTATTTATCAGGCGTATTCGGGAAAGTTGTTTTTTTGACTGTACTCGGGTTACCTGTTAGCGCTGCGGATTGTCGGAGTGGTGTAACGTGTTTAGTATAGATCGAGCTTATTTCTCCCTTCCACATTACCCTCCACTTTGTCAATTTTCAGTTGCTCTAGGTCATTTTTGAATGACAATTCTCGACGACGTCTTGTGGCGTCAGGTACCCAAAGACTCTGTCCGGTCCAACTTTTAATATAGTTTGCCCAATACTCGCTTTCTTCGCGCATAGTGCACTATTGCTGTGTGTTTTAACTCACTGATATTACTTGCTATGCGAGTTTAATTTACGGACGGTTGTATTCACTAAACGGCGCATGAATAGGTCGATGGAAAATCCATGGCGACATCAGTGGCACTGCGAAAGGACTGGTATGAACATTTGTTGATTTACCAGCTATTACAATGTAAATAATCACAATGAGGTCAAGTCTGGATATACTGACCCTTTTCTGTCAGCCATGAGGCGCGATTAATACAACGCATAGTCGCGTAATAGTGAGGTCAAACTGCGTAGTTTTCGCATGTTCTGAATCTCCTCGCTGCCTTTTTTTAGACACACAAAACAGCCGGTGGGTATTTTCAACCAGTATATACTGGTTTTTTAATTTACAGCTTATGTGTAAACACCCAGAGTAAGAATGTCTAAACAAGCTAGGACGGCGAGTTATAACGAATCACAGTGGACGACAGAGTTTGGAACAGTTGACGTGTTATGCAAACACCATGCTGATGTGGAGGACGTCGATCTTGACACCGTCCTGCCTGCCCCTTCTCCACCGCCGTTCCACAAGAATTCAATGGCGAATCACCTCGCAGTTCACGCTAGCCTATTCAATTAACGTGTCTGCCGCGAATCCCTGTTCCCTTTTCTGGCAGTGTCTCACTTGACCGTGACGTGCATTGCCTCGCTCCTTCCGTTCAGGCGATGGCGCTGGTTTCGTGCCCCCGACACCTCCTTCGGGCACGCGCCTCGAGGCGCTTGTGTTTACGCTCCCCACTATCGTGTCCGACTTGCGAAAGGCATAGATGATCGCAAGAGGCGAGTTGCACACCCCCGTCTGATCTCGCGGCTTCCCACTTATACATCCACCTCTCAGACGCCTTCGAAGCCCTCGCATTTCCCCAATTCCTCTCCACTTCGTCACGAAATCCGTTCCGCCTCGAGTGCTGCACTCTGAGCTTTTCATCCGCCCATTATTTTAGGATTACCTGAATCAATTGCATGATCTGCACGAGGAGTGGCTGTGGGGCGACAAGCTGGAGCTGTATCAAGGTCCCCGTAAGTGGTAAGTCCCTTTGGCTGTTATTGCAGGAATTGACCGGAAAAAGTTTCATCTCTCCAAACTGCAGAGTGCTTCCATCTTGGCTTCCCACAAACTCTATGATATACCTTTTATCAACAGTTATACTTTTCCTAGTTGTCACGCCTCATTTGTTTTGCATAAACCAAACTCGCAGATTTGTGATGCTCCCTTTTGGGCGCCGTGTATTTTCACAACTCACGTAATCGGAGCAGCCAGTGGGCGAACTTTCTGCCAGTGGGAGTGCGAGTCCACTTCCCGTTGATCAGTTGATTACTACAACTGCTTGTGCTCCCCCGCCCGCCGCTTGAGGCGAAAGGGCAAAAGGCGACAGTCGAGACGAAGGCTTCTTTCCCTCATGAAGTCTAACGGGGCGGCATGATGAAGTAGTTTTGTACAATGAGTCCGGAGGTTGAGCGAGGAAAGTTGTGAAACTACAGGGTCAGAGCACAAATACCTCCCTCGCCTCCCCCTCCCCTTCTTGTCCCTCCTCCTCTGGTAACCTGGCCATTTCCGCCCTCCGGCGGGCCCCACCTCCACCGGAGGCGCGTGTGAGCCTCCCCGCCGCAGGTGGTGCAAGCCGTTTGGTCTCCGATCCTCCCATTCCTCGTTCACGTCTCCGGTCTCCCCACCCCCAAGTCTCGCCTCGGTCCGGGCACTTGGAAGTAGATTTGCAGGTTCCGCCATCAAAGTCTGCCTCACCGCCTGACCTGTTCTTCGACATACCACGAGAGTCTTAGGCACATTACGAAGGATGATTGAGCATGACGGACACATCGACGCTTAACTCACTAATACCGTTACCCTCTTCCTCGCAGGTATTCGACTGTAATGAGCCGCTTGAAGAGCTGCAAAACACCTACTTCCAGCGACGGGATCAGATCCTCGGTGGCGTCAATGTCTGAACCTTTGCGAGTCCCACTTTCCTCTCCCCTTCCCTATTTCACTGTGGGCACTGATTTTGGACGCTTAATACTCCTCTCTCATGCCTAGTGCTGGTAATCAGTCACAATCGCCTGCGTCTTTTCGTCGAGTCGAGAGCGTGTGTCGTCTGGTTTAGGATAGACGGGAACGAGGCTTTCAGGGTCGGGAAACGCTCGTAGGCGGCCTAAGCTAAGTCGGTTTGAGGTGTGCAAGAATGCCAATGCAATCATCGTAGTGGCGATTGTGGACAGCGGGACCCGCAGGGTATCGCAGATATGCGACTTTTTGTTCAAGTTTACGGCGCACCGGTCCCGGCCAGAGGGTCCCCGTCTTATCGCACACACGAAAGAGGGCGAGGCTTGGGAAGAGATTATGTGTGTGCCAAGCCTACTTTGACAGCTCTGATCCCTGAGGTCTCTCCGGTCTGTGACGGCAGCATTAGGATCAATCGGAGAATGGCTGGGCTACCGTCTCCTGCGCGGGAAGCAACAACTGCACCACTCGCAGCTGCCCTACGAGTAGATGAAGCCACGTCGCATCACGCGAGAAGTGGCGACCTACTGCACGCGTTGTGGCTTGTTTGAACGCCATTGGGTCTGCCGCTTGTCGGCTACTTTTTGCCGTTCGTGTTCAAAGTGACAATTCGCGACCGGGTTGGGACGCGATGTTTCGGTGGCCTACACTTTCGACCGACAGCAGATGTCTCGAGTATTTGCTGAATGTGGGAGTTTACTGAAAGTACACAGCACAACGCCGCTTGATTACGGTGGACGTTCGGTGCTATTACTCACTCCCGGTCAATTCATAGCTCACAGGGAAGACTGAACAATCTGTCCGCTTAAATTCCTTGCTGCAGTATAGAGTAGAACAGGCAACTTATTCCATTCCAGCATAGAAAAGGACTAAAAAAATAATCAAGTCCTTTCGTGGGGCGCGCCATAGTATTCGAGGATTAACAATCCCTTTCTGGCCAACACATTAACCATGAGGACAAGAAATAAAACAAAGGTTAGGAAAAGGGACTCATTTCAAATGAAGAATCAAAATACAAGAGGCAGAGTAAAAAAGCACAAGGGAGGAAGTTGGGGACAGGGAGATGTCAGCGAATTCGCCTAGATCTGTGGCAGTTTGAATGCCGCGAGAGCAACACGCTCCCCGGTCAGCCCCGCGACGCGCTCAAGGAGGTGCATTTTGCGGGTGGGTGCGTGATCTGATTCAACTTCGAGAAGGACCGCTAAATTCGTCACTATAGCGTCGTGCAACGCCAGTCCTTCACCTACTACAGAGTGGAAGGTTGCGCCACTGCTCATAACACCTAGTTGTTGCTGTTGCCGTTGGGACGGCGTCGTCAGAGCCTCCAGGAGGCGCATACCCTCCTCCATTTGACCAGTATAGTGAGAACTCACCGCTTGATTATTGGACGCCTGAGAAGAGAACATAGAATACGCAAATCTGGCCGAAAACGAGGCTTTTGGAGCTTTTAAAACGACACTACCGCCGCTTCAGGGCCTGGATTCACACCACGTAACGGTGCCCCTGAGATTTTTTTACCAGAAAAATTGGCCGTCTACAAACAGATTTCGTCTGTCCTAAAGTGTACCATCAACTGGAATATCAAATCCATCGGTTTTTTTAGAAACAGGAAAGAAGTGCCGTGACAAAAGATTATCGGGAATGGCCGATGTCGAGCAATTCCAAACAATAATCGACGTTGATTCGGCTAGTGGTCCAACACCCCTATCTCACCTAAGCTTCAATTCGTCAATCTCTTCCTAATAAAAGGGAGATGGGGGCGTGATGAATTTTGGTTTAAGCCAACTCGCAAATTCACTTTGGCTTAACAGAAATCGGTCAATCTTAAAACGCCGCCTTGTAGAAAGGACCTTAGCACAATTAAAGGTAAAAATAGAGGAAAAAAGCCCAACTGACTCACAGCAACGTTGAGTGGTCCAGATCCAATACCTCAACGAAACAATCTTTTAGGCTTCATCAAAACGACCCGTTGGCAATTTGAAGCATAGCCACTAAAAAAGCAAGAAAAGGTGGTGTTAAAAGGGGATGGGAGTTAGGGGGGGAGATTGCAAACGATGGAAACCCACCCATACATTTGAGTCGTTGGATCTTTGTGGCAGGAAGATCGGCGACAGGAGCTTCTTTCAAAGCCTCATCGAACATTCCCTCAAGCTGACTCGACATCTCCAAACTAAAATATAAGTGTATTTACAAAATTCCTTACTTCCAAGTATATCCGACCCAAAGGTGCCGTAGAGGAAACGATGTCTCCCAGCGGCTTTCAATTTTTCGATCATCTGATAAAACCGTTTCAACGGCCGATGGATAGGTCCTTAAGGGACAAGGTAGATGGACAGGCACGAAGAGAAAAGACTTTGCACTTCGACGTCGCCAAATCACCAGGGAGGTCTATAAAACCATCATAATATTCCCCGTACTTGACTCACTCTTTATGTATGCATCACTTGGACAAAGTTCACTCCCGTCTTCTGTGTAGACCCGTTGTTGAAGGTTACTGATCATCTAAACGTCAATGAGCGTGGAGCGAAGCAGATTTACTCGTGAAACCACAGCAGCGAGGAAGTAAAGACGATCAAGAGCCTCCCTAGAACGTTTCAAATAATGTGGCAATTCGGCGTGAAGTAGGACGCAATGGAAAAAGGTATCATCGACCCTAAAAAAGAAGCGTACTGAAAAGTGCCATTAGTGAGGTAAAAGTTAGAAAAGTAGTCCCGCAGACTAACCCTTACGACCAGGATAAAAGAGCTGGTGAGTGCTCAAAGTAGACGTCCGGATTGTCCTAGTCTACGAAGGCAGCTAATTTCACTTTCCAGCAGACCAAATTGCTGGGTCTGTTCAATAGCACGAAGCGCACTAGCCATAGCTGAGATGTAAAGGAGTCAACACAAGCACCGGTGTCGGAGGCGTGACCAGCAGCAGTCAGGAGGCGCGACCAGTTAAATCCAAAGCGGCGTGATTACCATCTATCGTTCTGAAGGAAAAAATTAAAATACAGAGCGTGAAGAGCAGTAAGCATGATTACTTCAAGTGATAAAATCAACGGTATGATAATAAATCCAGAATATTCAGATCTAGATTCTAAAGTCTTTACTTTTTAACATATATAAGCCAAAGAAAAACCGCAATAGCACTTGACAAAGATAACGCAAAAGGCATGGTATGTGTTTCGAATTTCTCCCAAATTTTAGGATGATAACGTGGGAGAAGGCGTACAATAAGTTGGATTAGACCTCACAGTCCGCGAAACCAAATCGGCAGTGATGATGGGACGAATAGAGTCGGCTCGCGTAGCCGACCGATAGCGTAGCTCAAGATATTGATGCACCGGCTCGCTAGTATCAACTGGAGAGAGGAGCGCGGAGAGGTACGAGGTCCATGGCTGTTGGTTTCCAAAAACATTGACGATCGCCTCAGATGGCAGCCCACGCATCGGTCTTACGAAGTTCCTGTGTTCTATCCTCTGTCAATTCAGTTTATCAGACTGAAAATGAAAACAAAAATTATGGTCAGCGAAAAGGGGTTGAACGAGAATACATCACATTCTTAGGATAAGAATGAGAGAGAAAAGGCGCTCTGCAAACCAAGTCGTCTTTTAGCAAAGAGAAAACACTATAAAGCTATTAGTAGGAATGCGGCTCAATATTCCGCGCATAATTTTACGGAAACATTCTATGATTATAACAAAGGCGACTATGACAGCTAGTTCTTCTCACTGTTGCATCTAATAATTGTATCAGGCAGAAAGTGTCACATAAGGATCGATGGGCTACAAAGACCTGCAAGAGGATAGATGACATTTTCTTTAAAAAATCGCATTTACTCGAGGTCGGTCAATTTATGGCAACCACAAGTAAGCATTGCTATTTTAGTCATGCGGCAGTTAAATATTACGGGGGCAAACAATAAGGGTTTATGGTAGGGACCGAAAACTTACAATGTTGGATCCATATTGCTTAATCAATGGGATCAGTAGAAAGAGTGTTGTATTAATTGTGAGCCAAATAGGGATAATTTCAAAACGCCACTAAAATTGATGGGAAAAGAGAAACATTCAATCAGAACAAGACCAAAGTAATTGGCGTATTTATGACAAGTGTTCAAGTGGCACAAAAAACGAAGTCAAAATCATCTAACGGGCACGCGGGAAACAAACCGCGCAATTTACATATAGCGGCTTACGTCAAACTTAAAACAAACATTTTTTTATTAGCAAACTTTAGTTATGATAAACTTGAACAATTATCGTTAGCTTCTAATATTTATTTTTTAAAAAAAACGTGCCGCCATTTATAATGTTTGATTCAGAGTAATGCTTTATTTAAGTAGAGTACATTTCACTTCTAGGTTGGCTGCATATTTGACTAAAGCAACAGCGCTAACTTCGTAGAGTGGGAAAATTTCATGGCCCCAAAAAACGAGTTCGCGTGCGTGATAGGGAACCACTCTTGTCTCAGCCAACGTTGTATACCTGCACAGCCACCCCAGTTGACCCACCCCCATCTTTAACAGATCTCCGCGACCGACCCCCCATTCCCAACAGAAGCACCAGAAAATAAGCCCAATCGGTGTGATCACAAAACAATAGTAAGGGAATTAAACTTTGCTAATAGTTTCAATCAATAAAAAAGAAAATCATGCAGCAAGGATAATGATGATAGCCCAAGGGCGAGTTTCCCGACAACAGCGCAGACGCAGAATATCATGCAACTCGAAATCTACGCCTTGCCTTTGTCATCAGTGTTCCAAAACAGGCATCCAACTGTGCTTCAGCCCATCAAGATCGCCCTCAGCCTCATTGTCCAACACAAAGTAGCACGAGCAATCTTAGCCTGTAGGGGCATTCTGTGCAGCGGTTCGCGAGAGAGCTGCGTCTCGGGTAAGGCCAGGATTGCGTTTCAGGAGGCGGTGAGCTGGACCCTTCCTCAGAACTGAAAAAAAATTATTACATGCGTTACTTAGTCTTGTCGACCCTCAACTAACCACCTGGCTTTAAATTCAACTGGACTATTTTGTTTTTAACGACAAGTGTCGCGCAAAATAAACTTCCTGAAAACAGAGGGTACAAAGAGAGCTGAACCACCGGATTGCAAACTTAAAAGGACTTTTCTCTCTATTTAGTGGCACCATAAAGAGCACGACTCATGTAAGGAAAAACAATAGTGACTGCAAGAAGTATTGTTCAATATCCTTAAAATCGCTATTCTGCCGAAATATAATTTTAATCTCAGGAAATTCACCTTACGGCACTTCAAATCATTATCTACCATTCTTCATCTATTATCATAAAGTCTCATATTTTCTAGCCAACGTGAATGTCTTCAAAATTGTTAGAGTGGCAGGTGGTGACAAACTTTAAACACGAACACTGGCCCCGCGTGAAAAAGAGAGGCGCCTAATCCTCGTTAGAATGGCGGCGCTTCCTATCAAAATAGCATGGCTAAGTCTCGCATATCTGCTTCCAGAATATGGGAGAAGTTTTGGTTATTTGACTATTTGCACGTAGACACAGGTTCTGATATCGTCTAATAGCTGGACCAGCTCTTACTTCACAGTGGGTAAACTCTTTATCCCATGATTCAGTAAGGCTTTGAGGCCTTTCTAAAAAGGGTCGGGGGCTGTCCAGTAGATATAACAGATTTAGAACAATTCAGCCTCTCACAAACCATCTCTCGTCTTTAGGGACCTTGCCCAGTGAATCTACCCTCCTCCGTCTGCGCCTATCAGTACATAAATTTGCCCATCAAACAGGGATAAAGATTTTCTCTTGCTCGTAAAATTGACCGGAGTTGGGTACGTAAATGCAAGCGAATACGTTGCACTTCAGGTAAGAGCACCTATCGTGAGAAATAAAATTGGAGACTTGAGATGGAATGCCAAAGGAAACAATAAGGTTGTTTAGACTTTAGAGAGGCTCAACAGAAAAAGATTGTTTGGCATAGGAGCAAAAGCAACTTTGAGAATGAGGAGAGGCCGGAGATGCAATCGAGAAGTACAAAGGTGACAAGATGGAAGCCCTTTTAATTGACCCAATTGTGCTTATCACCCACCGAACCCTGTTCTCAAGACAAAGACGAATCTCGTGGCTCAATAAGAAAAGTACAATTTGGCAGCTAGCTAACAACAGGCCAAAAAAGTGGTAATTCGATAAAAAGTTGGTCAATTATACATGTTATATAACTTTTTCGTGATTTACAATAGCGGCTAAAAAGATTTGGAAAAGTCAACTTAGGTCTAATGTAACAAACCACTTAAGCCATGTCTGACAAGAGTGATAACAAGACTAAAATACTTCTATCCAAGGCGAATAATCTAGGGAAGGCATTTTTCTCTGTGTTCCCTCAAACATTTGTGAAAAGCGCTTTGGCTAATCTTAAGGGTCAGATAGTCTCATAGAGAAATCCAGTTGTTGTTACCAAATACACACAAAAAAATTATTATTCATTTTTCGATTTCTTTTAGGAGAGAACCATGAGAGTCAAGAGGGCAAAAGAAAACAATTAATGAAAGCCAGTTGGCGAAAATATAATAGAGGAACGGGTTTAAGCATGACATGTGGCTATACTTTTGTTCTGTATGCTTTTACGGTTGCAGATGAGAGCAATTTCACCAGCGGAAGTGAAAATGGTTGCGGATACCACAGAAACTCAGTCAAAAAACCAATGGTAGAAATATTTTCCGTGAACGGAATAGAGTGGTAATAATGACCCGATGCATGTCCGACCACAGCAGTAACATAGAACAGGTCAGGAAAATGTACAGGTTAAGAACTTCCTAAGAAACAAAATAACACAGAAGCTCCAACTGTTCAATGACTTATTTTATCAATTAGTTAATCTTGAAAAAAGAAATAAAAGTAGTGGCGGTGATTTCGTGCACTCGTTTGGCGTAACAATAGAAGTTTACATTTATAAATTCAAATTATTTGTTACGGTTTTCCACGCGTAGCTGGATTTTTCCGGTTACAAGGAAAATCACTGTGAAGACATATAAACTCAACTTATCAAAGATACTTCGACAGACCACCCAGAAATCGTTTTCTCACAGTAAACTCTATTTCGCGAGAAAACTTAACCGAAACAATCTAATTTCATATGTCTTGTACAATACGTCAAAACCCGGGTTCGTGCGCAATACTAGAGTTCACAAAAGTCCAAGCTACAAAAGTGACCTACTTTTTAAGCATTAAAAGATCATTAACGTTAGTTTACCTATATGAGATTAAGCCACATGTGAAAGAGTTTGGTCAAGTTTTCAAAGATGCATGTTAGCCCTCATTGTTGTACAAAAATTAGATTTTTCATTTTTATGACAAGATCAATGGAGTACAGGACCAAAAAAACTTCAATAATGAGGCGAAGAGATGTTAAGCCATATCGTGGATACCTATAAAAGATAAGGATTTACTCTACGTAGTCACAGAAATTAACTTCATTTACTTGTTTAGATTAACTGATAACAATGCTCATACGCTTTTATTGGTTATTTCAAGATCTTGATAATCCTCGGATTATTGTTACAAGGAAATTGGAACCTCAACATGAGTATCAAATTTCATAATTGGATACAGTACATGTAGCCGACAGATATATGAGCAAAAAATTACGCAAGTAAAAAGATGTTCCTATTAATCAAGAATCAGTTCAAAATAACCACAAGATTAGAGGAGATGAGAGATAGAGTACTTTGGTTATACCACCGTAGAAGATAGCTGAAATCCGACTATAAATGTGGGATATGCTAAATACCATATGGGGAAAAATCAAAAGGAGCACGCGCATTAGTGGTCAATTGTTAAAACAGTATCAAAAACTAATTCTGGGGGTGTAGAAAGAGAGCATACGATGTTCTGCATGAACGAATACAGATCATAGTAGAAAATATGTTAGTGAATATAATCATCTGCCCGTACTAGATAATGATTGTGGGATCGCTAAAATTTGCGAAACGCAAAGACGACAAAAAGGGGCTGAAACAAGAATTTGTAAATTGTGACTGTAATTCAATAAATTATTTAGTGAAAATATAGAAACTATTAGTCAGTTGAGAAATCGAGGTGCACACACCAGTTTACGACGATGATGTCCGAAACAAACCACAGCATCGTACGCGTTTCAAAGAGCAAGGGTATGTCCAAAACCACGAAGGAGTGTCCTGAAAAAAAGCTGCGCAGAATCAAGGCAGTAATTCGTCTGAAGACAGCGGGGTGCACGATGTCGTTGAGAATTTTTCGTTTTTCTGGATCAGCAAAAACAATTTCTCCTAATTTGTCCCTTTCCACCCGGGTTCCGTCATCGTTGAATACTGACGGCCCGAAGGCTTTCAGGATTCTCCTCTGCACTTGTCTATCGTGGTCGACAACTACAAAGCAGTCGCATTTGCGTGTAAAGCCTACGGTCTCTGGAAATCTCATCAGCGTCGACTACCGGAATGTTTTTTTTTGTTAGCATGGCTGAGACGGTTGATTTTCCAGTCGCGATACCGCCTGTCAGTCCGACGAGGAACATTTGACTACCTGACTTGACAATTAAGTGTGCGAGATTATGGGAATGCAAACGATGTTAGTAATAGAGCCACACGTCGGCTAATCGAAAAAGCGCACATCAGTGACTATCGAGGTTGACAGCACTGCGCCGAAGGAGGCTATTCTGTGCTGGCTCCGTCATTAATCGTTTGGTAATATGGAAACTTTTCTCATTTTAAGAATATGTTGAGCACTTAAGAATGATATTTCCAATTATTAATTCTTGGTGTATTTTTGCGGTTACGGTAAATGGTATAGGATGAGGTAATTTAAACTAAACAAAAGCAATCTATTTTCAAAAAGGAATAATTTGACATTAATATAAAGATGTCAGCATTTTCATTGAGCAAGAGTTTTATTTTGCAACGCGATTCACTGCTACAAGATAATTAAATGATTTCCATTTCTTAAACATTACTAAGGAAGTATACGCTGCTGTTCATTGTTTTCGGTTTTAATAAAGAATGGTCCGTTTTTTAAGCGACATATATCACCGAATAAGCAATGTTGCTATTTATAAGCTAACTTCATTAACCCTGGGGCTAGGTCGAACCACAACCATGCTCTTGCGACATGTGGCCCAAATCAATTCATCCAGCAATATTTTAATACTAGGAAAAATTTACTATTTCGGTGTTTTCTTTATCCCCAGGCCAGAAACTGTAATTAATCCGTGTATAACGCATAACGCTGAAGGCACCCGATTAAAAGGACCGAAAAAAAACTTAAATGAGGAACCAAAGGCGCTTTAACGGTGCAAGTTTGCAAGTTGAGAGGGACGAGCTGAGGATGCGCAAAACATAGTTTCAGGGGATCTGGAGTTCAGTTTGCTGTGAAATCAAGGACTTAAGAGAAAAACGCTTAATAGATTTGTCGATGTCCGCTTTTAACAAGATCAATAAAGAGAGCAAAAATATGAAAAAGGACACTAAATAAAGTCCAACAAGTGAAAGTAAAAGAAGTTCATCTTACTTAGAAATGCACTTTTTAAATGAAAAAGGAGGCAAATCAAGGGAAACCTTTGATAAGGTTTACAAAGGAAAAAAAGCTAATGAGTAGGAACAAGTGTAGTTTTAGCGTGTGTGAACCAAGAAGAGCAAAGTCGCAGTAACAATATAAAAACAGCCTGTCAGGGAAAATTTAATCCGCGAGATGAAGTGAGAATTCTGTGGATAGTTCATGAAAGCTTCGAGCGAGGCTTCGATTAAGCAAAGTGGGTACTGCGAATCGTTTCGTGTCCCCAAACCCGGCGCAACCACGGGCCGGTTGGGTGATTGCCAGTGGA
>QEYB01001057.1:0-88689 GCA_017562135.1 Dipylidium caninum
CTTGAGAGAGAGATTAACATCTGCTTGATATACGTATGAATGAACTGGGCAATTAGGTCAAGTATAGACCCAAAAAGACTATGCCTGATGGAATAGAAAACGTTTTCATACGGGTTAACAAGAGAACTTGGAGGGACTGTAAGTGGGTCGTGGAGGAATATGATTGCGCGCCTCTTAAGGGGTGAGAGGTTCAGCGAGATAGTCTTTTAAAAAACCTACTTCATTGTTATTATTTAGGCTCTGATCGGATCAGCGAGAAGCAGATGCATCGGTGATTGCTAGTCCTTCATTAAAAGCCTTACACTCGCTTGAAGTTAGTGACCAGAAGATCCACCATGAGTGCCGCAAAAACTCACCCATTTTCAAAACCAAAAAGTTCTAGGGCAAATCCCAAAGTAACGTTGAAATGACCTTGGTCTAGGGAGGCACTTCTGAAATAGCCAATCCGACGTGGAAGGTGCAGAAGAGTATTTCGCAAAATCATAAGCTGAGACCGCACGTAAAGCTACGCGAATAAGATTTACATGAGGGAACAGAATGGGCATCTTGCGGTATTACAGGATACAGTAGATCTCCGACTTCAGTTTTCTTTCATATAAGCCATATTGTATCAAGATTTTTAATTATATTTCTGAACTACATCTTTCCTCTCAAATCGGTAACGTGTGTGTGTTGTTGTGTGTGTGTGTGGTGGGAAATGAGTGAAATATGATAGCGCAGAGCAAAGTGGCGGGTCCATCAGGCGTGATGATAGAGGCGACTTTGAGCGGTAGGCCACTAACTCCTTCCAGCTCCTCATTTTCACCGTAAGGACATTTAAGTTAGTTGAAGTGGTAAGTCTGAATTTAATTAATAGTGTGAAGTTAGTTAGATAGCGCCTTCGTATCTGCAAATTGAGCATTCTTGTATTTCAACTAAGTGGACTGCAAAGTAGAGTTGTCACATTATCTACAGGTTAGTGCAGGTGCATTATTTTTGACAAATCAAGTAACAAATCTAGTTTAATGTAAACGCGCGACGAAACCATTGTTTGGGTGTCGAGTAGACAGTGTTGCATGACATAATTGTCATGAGCAAATGTACTCGAGAGTGGGACACCTGGCGGTGTGAAGAGGGGCACTACCGCAAGTGGAATGAGATCTTGCTATTTAAACTGTTTTTGCCAAGGTGAAGAACATGTGAGGAGTAGCATCGAGAATTTACGACAACACGTGCTAGCTTTCCACTATATTTGCACAGATCGCGGAGATACCCCCAATGTGCCGACCTAAACTGCTAAGGACTTCCCTCCTGTCTCTTCCCTCGTTCCACCTCCGCCTCTTATGTCACCGCCACCATGAATCGCGAATGAGTGGGACGCGTGAAGTGCCAATTTAGTTCCTACGTGGTGCATTCCTTAGCCAAATCAACGAAAATGCTCACTCCCAACCCTTTCCTTGCCCCTCCTCCGCATTGTTTATTCCTATCCTTTGCAAGCCTATTACCTCTCCGATCACCGGAGGTGTCGATTCTCAACATAACTGAACGACTTTCTGCAAACGCAAAGTCGCTTTCTGCACATTAAATGCTGCTGGGATCCCAGACATCTCTCCTACAAATAATAAGTAAAAGCTGTAACGTAGCCCGTTTGTCTGCTGTTGATGGCTAAGAAAACGAAGCGAAAGCTTTCTGTAGTTTCCAATTTTAGATTTCCTTCGAAAATGAATATCCTTCCCATACCAGTTAGGAGGCAGCTGAGAACAAATTGGGGCCAATCTTTTGCACAGTCGGCATTAACACATTTTTTCATTCCACGAACCTTCACGAATCTCGGTCTTCTCGCACCGTTCCAAGTCACCTGCTTCTCCTCCCTATGACGCACTATCTCTCCACATTCACCTCGTGCTTCTGTTCATCCCTCCGCGACCCTCGAGCAGTGGAATCCCGTCGGCCTGTCTTCCTCTTCCTTCCGCCATCATTCTAGTGACATGTCTCTCCACCACAATCAATCCCCTATCTCATTCCTTTTGTCAGTTTCACTTTGTTAGACAATAACGGCTTGTGCTACACAGCGGTCACGGCATCGTGAGACAGAACAATCTAGGGGGGACGGAGTGTACGGATTGGTGAGTCAGAGACTTTGATGAGTTAGAGAGCACGACGAAAAGTTCTCCGGTCATGTTGAATAGAGGCGACGCTGAGAATCGTCGCCAACTACTTCACTTCTCATCGTCGGATGGGTGGAAAATGCCTGGTTGGATGAGGTGACAAGTCTGAACGTTGGCAATTAATGCGTGCAGCATCAAGGATGCGGGGGGAAGTTGAAGAGAAATGGGTTGTTGTGAGGCACGAGTTCCATCCGGTCGGCCCTGCGCTCCTCATGTCATAATGCGTGAGAGCGAAGCCAAGAGGGAGTGAGGATTCTAATCCGCTGAAGAACTCATGGCGGGAGCCAATTCGCTTTCACCGGATGCTGTGGAGAAGGTGCGGATCTTGGATGAGCCTACTGGGACGAACCGTGCAACCGATGATTTAAGGTGATCGTCGTGAGGAAAGAGCCGTCTGACGTGATGCACTTCTCGCCTCCCATTGGTCTTTCATCCACGACGTCATCTTGTCTAAAAGAGGACAGAGCATAAACACCCGAAAGGGAGACAATGCACCCAGGCAGGCATGCGGAGACGAATGAAGAACTTCAACAAACACGGCCACATGAGCAATTGGCATTCAGCCTTGCAGAACTTACGTCACGTCCACATGGAGCGTGTTAAACACTGCGACCATCGGTGAACAAGTTCACTTTGGAAAACGCCGAGAAGAGATTCTTAGCAGAGAATGCGTCTATTGCCCCACCCAGCAATGTGGCTCGCCTTCCCTTTACATATCTTCACACTCCACACTTCGCCTCCGACCGCCCACCAGTGTCCCGACAATCTGTCAAATCTCTCGTGCCTCTATTCAGTGTACATAAATGCCGAGTCCGAGCCAGGAGGGAATGAGGAGATTACCCTGCAAAAGAGTGTCATCGGAAAGACTACTTTCGATATTACATTAGTGTGAATGTGAAGTTGCTGTGGCAGGGAAAGGGAGCGAAATAAGAAGTGGTTAGATGAGACATTCACACATGACCTGCTTCTTTCACGCAACAAAAGTAGTCTATTTATGGACTCTCCGGTGCGTCGCAAAATGGACAGGAAAATTATTGCCCGTCGTCCGGTATCGACGAAACCTACTTTTGCCATATACTGGCGATTTCGGCCTACTCTGCTTCCTGTTCCGTTGAGTGGCAACAAGTGAAACACTTCCACCTCTGTACACGGCCACGTTCATCTACTGCATCTGCCCTCTTTAGGAAACAGACAACGATAGACTTCAGTGAAAGTGAGACTCTCGTCCTGCTCCGTGCACCGCCCATGGGGCATCTCAAGCGGCCATCTCGACTTGTTTCCCAATAGTAGCACTGTTTACAGGACCATGCTGGCTGAAACTGCGCTACAACCAAGTGGATTCTGGCACACGATTTATGCATTTGGAAAGTGCCCCGGCGCACCTATCATTCCCAAACTCGCTGGACCCATTTCTCCCTCAACCTTCCTATCACTGGCGACACCGTCCATGCCTTCTAACCTCAGGGCTGTTGCTTTCGACTCTGCACAACTTCGTGGATGTGTCCAATGCCCAGGACACTTGACGGCTCTCTACCCTCGAATGTCCTCACCAACTCCTTACTTGTCGATGGTGGAGGAAAGGGGCAACCAGTTTACTATCGGACGCTGACTTTTCAAGCTACTTGTAGCTAATGATAGGATTAGCGCCTTGATGGGCTTTCCTCACAACGCTACAAATAGGCTGCTTATTACACGTAGTTGTCGTGGAGATGGGGGGTTTCTCATTCCGTGGATGGGTAACCTCTCAGTCGGGAGGAGATTAGGAGCTTGGTGTGCAGACGAGGTCTCTCAGATGCATATCGTTAGGAAGGTGGGTGGGTGGGTGTGGCACCGAGTGAGGGAAGAAGCTACGTGAGGTGAGGTGAGGTGAAGTGAGGTGAGATGCTTTCCTTGAGGCAAGTAGAGTGGTGTAGCCATGCTCAGCGCGGGAGCATGGGTGTGACATTTGGAGGCAGGCGGTGATGACTTCGACCCGCGAACAATCGGTAGTTTTGCTCTCTGGACAGACCTCACAAGTGAGGGGTATCGTTGAGGGTGAGGCTTGGTTGTGTGTGGTTTTCGTAGGTATTTCTTATACCTTGATCAAGGGTTCACCGGTTTTCTGTGAGGTTATGGAAGGCTCTCAGGTCTTCTGTGCTGCGAGAACGGCTCCAATCAGACCCGCCATGACACAATGGCCGTGCCGAGGCGCCAAAAGGGAGGTGGTAGCCTGCCGGTAAGTGCGCTGATTCCACAATATCACTCGTGCTCCTTTTGTTGTGGCGACGTTGAGCTGTCCTTTTGCATTCAGGACGACGAGTTAGTCCACCTGATTCCGTGCGAGCGCATAGGAAGTTGGCGTGTAGTGAAAGCGCGAGTTCAAGCTCGACTTCGGGTTCACTCACACATGTATAAATGGGTATTTGATGGTGTGGTCGGTCAGGACAGAATCCTGGTTATACACGGGCGTTGGGCCAGAGGTCGTCCTACCTGACTCGTTTCCAGCAGAGTAATCGACTACTCTGCCACCCCAGGGTGCAGTTTGTGGTGGCGGGGGAGGCGTAATGGACCAGTTGTTGGTCCGTGTGACCCCTGCCGCGAGGGCCTGTTAACAGAGGAGGGGGGCCGTAATCAACGGCACCGTTAAGATCACCGTAACGCTGCTCAAAATCAGCCGAGAGGAGAGACGCGAGTTTCTCGGTCGCCGAATCCGTCCTCTACGTGGTCCTTGACATTACCCGTTACTCATACAGTGGACTTTCGCACCATCACTGTATAGTGCATGAGGTGGAGGGGTGTACGGCAGGTGCCTCCGCTCAAAAACTTGAACTCGCGTCGTTCGTGGTAACACAATGTCACAATCTACAAACGGACTGTATTGTTGCTTGAGGGAAGCATTACAGACGGTCTCAGGTCACCACTTTTTTTCTCATTCTGATCCACCCTAGCAACACCCGCTTGGAGGTGGAAGATGAGGAAAAAAGATAACATTGCCACTAGTACTTGGTCTTTGCATTCCTTCAGGTTATCATCGCGTTTCAGTTCAACAGATTATAGTCGAACTGGTGAACTAGCATAAGGAATCTCTCGAATATCATTCTTTCGACAAATGATTGTCCTTGCAGCACTAGGCAGTGGTGAAGGTCGAAAGCAGCGTGGGTCAGGGTGGTAAGAGCGTTGATTTTAATTTCTGTACAACTTGATGGCTAAGCGGCATCACCCTGAGCTTAGTACTGGACGATGTACTAAAATGACGTCTGTCATTAATCGGACAGTGCTCATACGGTTGACATCAAATCAAACTAACTTCAACAATGCGGGCCACCCTGGGACGATGTCTGAGATAAAATCAGTCAAGTGGCCGTCGCACGCGCGCCAGATTGTGAGAAGACCACATCCTCCGTATAGACTACCTCACCCAAGAAATGTTGTTTTTATAACTTGGCAGGAGGCCGGGAGAGGGAATGCTTCATTCACCACATCCCATTGAGTTCAGCATGAAACTCTCACCACGAAGATTACAGTTTGTTGCAAAGCATGGAGGCCATCAAAAGGCCTACAGTTTATTCCTCCTTGGCAAATGCAATGAAGGTCAAGGAAGACAAACGTGTGGCAGATGCGTTTATTTCAAGAGATGGTGATTTACAAAAAATCATCTTTATCAATTCATTAATTTTCCTAGAGGGCGCCCCTCATGAAGTGTCAGGTGAGTAAAATATTCACGGAAATGTGTGACCGGTGAGGTCAGAGGCGACTGGACTACTCGACGACGACGACTGGTCTCCACTCTCCCCGCTCTCAAGGGCCTGCCAGTCTGGACAGTTCGCGGTGCAGTTGAGAGAAGCTGTCCCTCGTTTGGCCCTATTTAAAGCCCCGTCACAGGGCTTTTTGATGACACTTTCCGTTCCGTCATTTCTTGTTATACTCTGTACTTAATCATGCGCAAGTGCCAGCTGAAGAGAAACCGCTGGAAGAACCTATGTCGCCCATTTGCCAGCGTTTGCGTGGCAGTCTGGAGCAGCCAGAGGCGATGAAACAAACGATGTCCTCCTCCAGTTCCAAGGAGACAGATGGATGAACGGCATGCAGTCTCGACTCACCCTCCGACTCTGACAAACCGTCCCTTTGCTTGGGCTTGCATAGTAGACTTATGCTGTGCTTTGTGCTCCCTCGTGTTGTGTACAGTTGCTTGCAAAAGAGTGAATTAAGAAAAGCTCTCACTGCAAGAGTTCGGGAGACAGTCTGGGCGAAGTCGAAGAATCGTACGAGTCACATTGGAAGTCAGCGTGTTGTTGGCAATGCGAATTTAATGAAACCTGACGACTGCTGGAAGGGAAGTAGGTTGAAGGGTGCCACGCATCAGCTTCGCCTTGTTCTCATTTTCCTCGCTCTTACCCTGAAGATACTCTTCATCACAATGAACTTCCCCTTTCAGTTACACTGCTCAGCTAAGATTGAGGAGTTACAGAGAGGCGGTAAGGCGCCTAGAGTTGGTTTCAAACATACGCCACACCGCACCGGAGACACCATTTCATAATTGACTCAAAGAAGGCAGAGTTGCCACTAGGTCCTCTCTCTCCCCCCAAATGAGCTCTTTAGCTGTGGCGAGGCAAAACAGTATGATAACAAGGCTGTACATAAAAAAACGCGCTCCAACGCTGTTTTGCTAGTGTGATGTGAAGGTGAACAAGCAGGAAAAATCTTCCACACATTCATACTCCTTTCCACTTCCGACCAGATGGGTTATTCGTCGACTTTCGTGAGAGGATTGCAGGAATTCATTCCAAACATCGTACATGCACTAGACGAAGGGCAGAGGTAACATCGGACTGCCTGGTGGACACCACGCTCCTGCCGACCAACGAGAGGGACGATCTCATTCTCGTGCGGCAAGACGAAGTTGTAGCCACGTGGAGGCGGCGGCAATGCGATACCGTGTGGATGGTTGAAGAGGCTTCGAGGACGAAAATTTGTGTTTCCATTAAGCAGAACCATATCCACTTAGTAAGGCCTCGTTGAGTATCGCCGACAATTAGAAATGCGATGGGACACGGTCCATGTGCGAGATCTGCGAAGCTAGAATTGCAGGAATGAAAGAAGCTTGACTGCCCAACACTCCCACCGCTGCATATCATGCCTCAGGTCTCCTTGGCACAGGAAGTCGTTCACGAATTTTCTTCTCGGTTGTGGTCCTCAATGAAGCTTTGCTTTCCGGCGTCTCTGATGCAGAGGGAAATCGCCACTGTTGCATCGAAGCGGTGAGGGTGGACTGGAGACAGGACAGATGATCATCTCTCTCCTTCCAATGGCTTCCCCTTAGCCAGCATTTGTGCACCACCAAGCATGGATCGCAACAGAATACGACGCAAGGAAAAGTGCCGCTTGCAGTGCCTTCTGGGCCCGATTGGAGAGTAACATCCTGACTGGGCCTTTAAATAAGTCCAAAAGTCGGTCAGCTTCTTTCGACCGCAACTCAGACTACCCAGAGGAGCGGCACTTGATCATGCAAGGAGTGGGGGCCAGTCGTCATCTTACATCAGTCTGGTCCTTAACGAGATCACTAATCAACTGTGACTGGACATCAGTTGATGTGTTTCATTCACGGCTGGCATCCTTTCGATTGAAACTTCGCTTGCCACTCAATACAGGGGCAGGAGTGAAGACGACGGACTAACACATTTGAGACAGCGATGGCAGGGAGAACACAATACACTCAATTGACGTATGAGAGGAAGACGTGATTCGACCACATTCTCGGCACAATACGCCTTTTGAAGGAGGCTGTCTTGTCGTGGCTGCCAAATTGCGTCACAGAGCACATTGCCTTCGTTTAGACATGGAAGACTGTGACGTACGCATAGCCCGCGATGCATATGCGCAGATGATGGTATCTTTTTTAGGAAGAACAATTCGTTTGCCATGTTGCCTTGAGCTTGAGAAACGCGGCAGAAGGCTCGAGATCCTCATGCCACAGCGATGAGAAATACCGCATGCGGCCTTAACTTTTACGGTTGGAGCGTGAGACTGTTGTGGACGATGTCGCGTTACAACACCCATTTTTACTCTCTCGATTTTCGGGGTACACAAAATTACCTCAATCCCGCTTTCCCCGTGTTCACCTATTGACGCTTGTCAAAGGGTGTCAACTACGCCATTCTGTTTTAGATGACCCACTGCCGCATCGACTGTCCGTTAGGTCCAAGAAAGCTCTCACTTCGGACTCGCACTCGGGTATTTTAAATGGATTAGGCTCTCTGCCAACCGCTACCTGTTCGACTATCGTGTGGCATCTGAGGGCGGAGAAGACTCCTGGATTGACGCTAGAAAGATATCATTGACCGTTTCGCAATGACTGATGGGCTAGTCTTTAGACAACCGAGGCCAGAGGATCATGTGGCTCAACGGGCGGAACAGTGACAAAGGCACCCAAGGAGAAATCACTCGATGTTTAAAACTTATCGAATTATCTTCTGCGACAGGACGCGGAGTTAACCCATCGGCCGGCCGGCCAGCCAATCAGTTCATTGACACGAATATTGTTAGGCCAGCTCAGGCCGGACTGTCAGTATGGTCAAGGTCACGCCTTCGGCACGTAACCTAGACACACTCACCCCGATTAGGGTGGCGACTAAGTTCAAGGTCCTGGGATGATATGACGGTGTTCACACACTATCGGGGAAGTGTGGAGATAGCCCGCGTGCCCTCACAGCAGACTCAATATTTGGCTCAATTTGCGACTAATTTGCAATCTTAAGCTTTTCGAATGAAATAGATTAAACATCTTACACTCGGGCAAACTAGGTGGTCACAGTCACCATGTCGAAGACATTCCGAACTGAGATTAACATCAATTGCTTGCATGCCAACGTTGCTGTGTAAGTTGCGAGTTCTCTAGCTCTCCGTCGCAGTTCGCAGTACGACGGTCGTCCAAATCTCCCACTGACAGATGTATGATATCGGCTTTAATTAAGCAGTAGCGAGGGTGTCACATCGAGTGTCGAACTGGCCTGAGGGGTTCGAGGTGACAGGTGCTACAGATGGGTGCGAGATCAAGTAGGAGCACATTCGAATCGAGAAAAGAGGATCGGAACATCTACTAGGCATGATCTTTACTTCAAAGACAGGGGGAAATCAAAAATGGGAAGTGGAAGGCTTTGGTCAGACGATAAAGCATATCGGTGCCAGTAGAAGTGTTTCTGCCCCGTTCTACCCGCCTGCTCGCTGGCCGCAGGGACGATTAAGGGGTAGGTGTCTTAAAATCAAAGCATTTTCATTGTCATACTCTGGGGGAATTTGTGCTCGATTTCACTTTGATCTTCACCAATCACTTAACTAATTATTCCAACCGACACAATGCGTGGTACTTGCAAAAGGTTGGAGTTGTAATGTCTCCACTTGCATTATAAATTAGACAGTGAGCGCTCCCCCACTAGGCAAATTATGTCGCAAACCGAAGGAGTGACCGAAGGGAGAAGAAATTTCACCAGTTCAGCAGTGGAATTTTCTGCATGTACACCCATTGAAGGCACCACTTCTACGTCGGCGTTGGCAGTGCACGATTTTTGACAGCGTCCAAAGGTGGACCTCATGATTAATGCGCATTCTTCTCTGCTGTCTGATTGGTGCTTCTAGGACATTTTCCAATTGGTGGCAACGAGGTGGCGTTTGACGAGTCGATACACTCACATCAACTGAAGTTGACTGGGCGGTCAATGAGAAACGGGGGCTGGTTTCAAATCTAACTCATTGATATTGGCTCTCGTTGCCTATAAATTTGGAGACCTACACTGAATGCTCTTCACTCTCGAACGCCGATGTTGTCGGAAAGGTGGGTTCTCGTGTATGTCCGTGTCACGAGTTGTTGATGGCCAGGATTAATGGGGTGAATGGCTTGCGGGATGGTTCCTCTGCTCTCCGTTCTAGATCTATGATCGAGGATAGGAAGGCGGAGAGACAACTTGATGAGGCGATTGTGCCCAAGATGCCACAAAATCTCGGGGAAGGAAATTTGCACTCCTCTGGGGAAATTTTGTCTCTGTTTCCTTAACGCAAACTGGCAAGGCTTCCCTGATGTCACTCGTGTCCGTCAAGGACGGACGTTGTTTATTTCCGCCTTCACGCATTCACAAGCATAGATCTTCTCATTTTTGCCTACTAGAGCAGTAAGTGAAGGAAGCTCTCCACTAACCTCTTTTTTCTCCATTTTCCAGTGCAAGTTCTTGATATCACTGACCGGTTACTTCAGGAAATTCTCGCACTTGGTGAGTCGTCGCTTGCAACAACCATTCTCCACTCTCTCAATTTTCCCTGCATCGATGAGACACACCGATGCTCTTGTCAGCCTCATAGTAGTGTGTGAGCAGGTTGTCAGTGAAGCAATGGTCTGTAGGAGGTCAAGTGAAACCTGAAACTTGGTGCTTGGGCACCGGCAGTTTGTGTTCTCCCCTAGAATAGCTAGACCTAGGGCGCACACGCCAACGCCTGGCGATATTTGTGTGGATGAGAGTCATGTGACTTCTCTTTTACTTATTTTCAGTTTGGGCAACGTGTCCCGACAGAATGGCAGAAATGTACACATCACCGAAGCATAAGTAGTCACCATTTGCGTCTAACCCCTCTGTTTGTGGTATCAGACATTTCCTAATGTTGCATCGTCCTTTCCTGCCAACACGACAGTTATCTGGTTTGGCTTGGAATAGTAGTGTCCTACTTGCCTCGCTTTGCATGTAGCATCGCCGCGGCCGACTTCACCGCCAAAACTGCGAAGGCGTAAAAGGGTTCGCCCACGAATCGAGGGCCCGCTCCCAACGGCAACACCTCAATCCTTATTCGGCTACATTTGACTAAAGAGTCCTTCCTTGCCCCCTGTACAAATTCAAATAACTGAGTGTCGACGTATAGCCTTCTCCACGGATCCCTCGTAAGTTATGTAGTGGGGAAGCGATGCTGTTCAGCTGATGATAATTTTCCTCTAATCGTCTTCTTTGTCCACAATGTTTTAGCATCGTCCACAGTCTGCTATATTCTCTAACAATTTTTTCACGTGTCCTCTAAGTAGAGGTGATCTAAAGGTGTTTTGGTCCTCTTTTACGTGGGCGACGTGTCGCACCCTGCGGAAAGCTGTGCGCTGTGGTGCGGACTGTGGCAGGAAACCAGAGAACCTGCAACTTCAAGTGATTTTGTCATTAAACTGGTTGCTTGATGGCACTCGATGTTAACCTCAGGATTGAATGTTCACCATATGCTGAATGTGCCCACCAAGTTGAGTCAAGTGGGGATTTGTCGAGGGAAGTTGACGACGACATTGTCGAGAGCACACAAACCAGACGCGAGCCAGAAATCGCGCCAAGTTGGCAAATGAATCGCATCACATTCTGATTTTTCAAGTGGCATCGAGCCAAGCAAGCTGATAAAACTTATTCAAATACTCTAAGGCTCTCCATAGCCTCCACTGGCAATATTTATTCATCCATACAAATATGCTCACATGCTGCTGTATTGTACATCTTCAGCGCCGTGGATGCCAATTTAGCAGGCAGGATGGCGCGGTGGTCGCCCCGTTGGCCCAACTTCGCAACTTGGTCACGCTGCATATTAGGAATCTTTTGCGATGTATGATTAGAGATTGACAGTGACTCGAGGGTGAAGTCATTGAGTGAGACAAAAGCGTGCTTTCGTACGAGAATTAACAGCCAAAGACTCCGCGCTGGACTAGTCATAGGCGCGGAGAAGGCGTATTCACTTCAAGACTCAGTCACCTCTTGTGTACATTTGCAAAGACCTCCACTGCCGCAGGTCCACGGAAGAGATCTCGACATAACTCTATGCTTGTTCATGAACAGACGAATAAATTTGTGAGATTGGAGAGCAAGTGCTAAATGTCGAAGTTGGTTAATTCGGAACGCTTAATGCTGCAAGTTAATCACACATTGCACCAATTGGTGAGTGTTGGGGTTGTTGGAGCCGGCGAAGTGTGACCACATTGCTGCGATAGTGTGCGGAGTCCATGCAGGAAGGAGCAAGGGAAGAAGTGTGAGTAGCAGTTGATAGATGACGATTTGCTCAACAACGATATTGTCAGCGCCTGCCCGAGTGTATCGTCCGATCAATTTTGCGTCGCTCGTTGAGGATGTCGCCAATCCTTAACATCAGCTGGCACTCGTTCATTTCACTACTCCTTGGGACTGTGGTTGTTTCCGTTGGGAGACAGGCCTACAGTGGAACAAGCCAAGGACACCTTTCCCAATTGCAAACCCAGTCACCTCGTCCCGTCCTTTCAACCTATTTTATAGCCCCAATGCGAGTGCAGCTCACTGTAACTCGTCTTCCGACTAAGTGCAATTCATCCACTGGCTGAATACTCCTCGAACGCTTCAATGAAGTCCACGCGGTGACCTGTCAGACGATAAGAGGTTGAAAGTGTCCTTTCCTGTGTCCTCCACATAATCTGTATTTCAAGCACCGCTTTAAATGCCCTCCATTCTGATACATTTGCCGCGTTGACGTATCTGAGTTCTCCAACTTCATCCTTCCAGAATGCCTTGGAGCACACGTCGTCCTCTTTGGAAATTAAGGTTTCCACTTAGGAATCGACAGAAGTCGCTCGGTGGTGTGCGCACCCGAGAGAACTGAGGTGGGACGAGTACTTTTCTGCGATGAGGGGAATAAGGCAGCATTGATAATTTCGAAACCATCACTAAGGCGATGTCACGCTCAGTGGCCCTACCATATCGAGAGACATCCTGAAAGGGATGGTTAAAGATGGGTGGAAAGTTCGGACAGAATAGTTTATCGCTGACTAACCACAAATCATTGCCTTTATCGCGAGAGGCGGTGCCAGTAGTTGGCCCTCGCGTTTGGGAAAAGGTGGCAGGTGAAAATGAAGAGCTCTGTTAGCTTATTCTTCCCTCTCCATGTTATTCAACCGTGCGTTGATCATAGGAGGACGACAAAATATTTCGAGTGGCAAGCTGCCTATAATGTGTACCCAAGAAATGATGAAAATAACACTGTTTGAAGTTGAGCGGTTCGTTAGTTAGACAGGGTCAATCAACAGGGTCAACATCAGTGGAATTTCTAAAAGTGATCGATAACGTCCTCCAATCTGTGACTGTGCTGGTTTAGAATGAGGTGGAAACAAGCTCGCGGACACATTTTCTTGTTGTTTCTGATTCTGTCTCAAGTTGAATGGCACAGGAGCCATTTGTCTCTGCCGGTGGTGGAGCCCCCGTGGTGCTAATAGCTTTGGCGAGAAGGTGGCTCTGTGTACTTCAAAGTTATCCTCATAATGCTGTCTTGGCACACAAATAGTCTTGACAATCGGCGTTGAACATAATGTCGTCGGAGAAAACCTCCTCATTTAAATGCGGCATGTGGGGCGAATAGACTAGAAGGAAGAACGTCTGACTCCCCCTTGTCACACGACTAACCGTAGCGTCTGTGGGTGCAACCGTCATCCCGTCAGGGAGCTATGCAGCACTAAAAGACCCGTCATGACTTCTCAACGTGTGCTCCGTACAACCGTCCCAGAGGTCGGGTGTGAAAGATGGGTGTGAGCTGTCTCGACTCGTCTTGTTTCATCTCAATTCCCCCATATATACGCTGTATCGCATTCGTCTAGTACCCTAGATTGCGTTTTTTCCTTCATAATCTGTTAGGTGTACTTGTCGTCGCTGAGCAGTTAAATAGTGCACATTAACTTGAAGAACTTCTTTCCACCTCATTCGCAACAAACATGGCTAATTTAAGAATTATGCTATCGCCACTCAGGGCGAACTTGATGAGTTAAGGCTATTCAGCATCTGACTGTTCTGTCTCAAATGTCTGCTCACTTCTATACAACCACCTACAAGATGTCGCTGGTCATGGCGTCGTGGACAAACGAAAGACAACCCGTCGGGGTGTGGAATCTTATAGGTGATGGCCTCGGGCTTATCAAGTCTGATTTACTCCTCTCGGTGCACGAAAATACTAGTGCTATCTCAATTCCCAAGGTGCTATCACTCGAGTTGGCTTAGTGCATTAGAGGATAACAAGGCATTTTGGCAGGCGATCAAGGGACACAGTGAAAGGCATGCCAACCCCAAGCAGATGGGTGGTCACCATGGGGAAGTCGGTTTGATGTGCGAGCAGGGCTCGGTGGGTGGATGAATGACAGTTTGGTGAGCTCAACTTAAACAAAAGTCTTTCCGTAGGCGAGTTGCAGTTAAGTGGACTCAACACAAAACTATAAAAAGCGGTTGAGAAGAACGGTACGGGGTGACTGTCCTCGCGATGTGTAAAGCGCGTTCTTTCCTCACCAGCATTTTCCTTCGCAGCTAGCCTTTGACGGAACGTTTCATCGTCGGAATCTCTCCCCAATAAAGAAAACCGCCGTCCCGAGGCGTTATCAAACGAAATAGTGTTAGTTTTCATCATCTCCTGGCGGTTTCAACCGATTAACCGGATTGTGGGTACGAAGAAAATCTGGACAAAAAATAGGGCCAGATGGAAAGACAAGCCTGCGAAAAGGCATCTTTTCTTTGAGGTAACAGAAAGGGGTTATGATGTGAATTATATCGGCTGAACGCTCTCCACTTCCTCCATAGATCTTGTCCCCACCCATAAAACCCGCTTTTAGAATGAGACTTTGTGAGAAGTCAGGAGCATGGGGAGAAGTGGCTAATTAGTACCCACACACTTATTCCAAACTGTCCTGTCAAATCGTCGATTATGGTCGTTACCATGTTTAACTGGTATCCTCTAATCCAGACAAAGAGGAATTTTGTTGGCATTCAACTGCGGTTGGGCGGACTCTGCCTTAACCGTATACATCATAAGTTGCCAGAGTGAAATGAGGGAATCTTTGACTCTCCTTGCGATGCAAGTTTCAGCGATTTCTTTCACACCAGCAAATTTTTCCTAGCTGCTCCTTAAATCACCCCCACATCTTCACGAGGTGCCGTTTGGATTTCCCCTTCCCCTTCCGACTCATCACACGACGTATATTATAATCGAAAGTTGGCATATGCGCACAGCCTCACATTATTTGGATAATGTGTGTTTGCAGTTAAAGGCTCTCATTAACGCTCCTCATGAGATCTAAAACAGCCAAAATCCGCGTCGATAGATGGGGATGTCATGGAATAACGACATCCTAAATTTGCGACGCAAAATTGCTCGGACGACGATACACTCGGGTAGGCATTGACAATATCGTCGTCCAACACATCATCATCTATCCACTGCTAATCACACTTCTTCCCCTACTCCTTCTTGTCATGGAATCCTCGTGCGGTCGAATAGACTTAACTAGTAAGCTACAACTTGTGATGCAAGAGTGTCTGCATTATATGCGGAAAAGAAATGCTCAGAAGATCCTGTTAAGTCGGATTGTGTCATGGACCATGCGGCAGATCTTCCTGAGTGCGGAGAAGCAATGGTAACAGAGCCGCTGGGTTTGAAAGATTTCAAGGCTCTTATTTATTAACCGATCACAGTAAATGTCGCCAATTTACCACACAAGCCTCAGTCCAAGCCTCTGAAGACGCTCCCTATAAACCGTTCGGATTGGTGGAAAATGGTCTTGTGTAGTTGTATCCGCTCTCGCAATTTGGCAAAAGTCGCTCACAAGCACGAGAAGCAGTTTAATGATAAGAGTAGGCGTTTGAGCAATCTCCTTCTGCCATGCCGCATCGCGTGAGTCTTCTAGTCGTCCTTGCGCATGTCAACGCGTGGGAACATTTGCTCAGGCCACGTATTTCGTAGTGATTTTGAACAGTCGCACGTCACACATCACCTTTCCTAGCCTGAACTTGATGCCACAGTATGTGGCATAATGAATGTTGCTCCTCAAGCATGATTTCTGCAATCCCATATCTTCACTTAATCCTGTCTGTTCCGTCATCCTTTGTCTCATGGTGAAGGAATGCTAGATTTCGATAAGGCTAGTGCCGTCATGTCGGGCCAAGAGACCACAGTTCTTCTGGAGGGGATGGAACCCAGAGACTGAGATTACGACAGATCTCAAAATAATGTTGCATCATATAAGGGCCTGGCGAAGCGGCTTTTGTGGCTAGTGGAATGAGGATGGAATGTCTGAGGAGATTAGGATGAAAGGTGAGACCGAGTCAGAGTCAATATTATTGGCCAAAACAGAAAAGGCGGTGAAAATAGTGGTGGAAGTAGAAACGTAAACGGAATTAGAGATGGAGGGAGGTTGGTAGGAGGAGGTGGAAACAGAAACTGGAAGCAGACATGAAAGCGGAGGCGAAGACGGGGTCGGCTAGGAAACAGGAAGGCGAGTGGGATAGAGGAAGAGGGGAAGGCGGAATAAACATGAGTCATTATTAGAGGTAGAGAAACAGAAGCAATAGAAGCTGACGAATTACAACTTGTCTGGATATTCAACGGTAGGAAGCGGCACGAAGGCTGTTTGCAGACAACATGGTCAAAAGGCAATGCCCCACTTCAATCAGTTATCCGCCTCTCAGCGACTCAATTCAAAGTGGCTAGCTTAACGTTAATATTATTCCATTTCTCGTATGTACTCTGACTAGAGAAACCATTCATCGACCTCAAAAGGAAAAAAACGCTCCCAATTCCCTATTCATACGATTGACTTAAGAGCACATAGCTTTCCACACCCACGTGGCTCCTCTCATCACCAGGCAAGGGACATCGGCCACTTTCCTGACTCCTGTAAGTGAAATATGTGCGCGTTACAATATGTTGACAGTTAAGCCAGTTATTGGGTGCCATATCAAATGCAAAATCGTTCCAAATTCCGCGAAGCTCATTTTACCTGAATTCGTTGTCTGTAAATATCGACTGCTCACTCTATTCACCTTTCGACACTGCTTTACTTCAAAAAAAGGTGTAGATTCACGTTTATATCTCCACGTCATTGACTCGGCACATACATACTAAGAACAACAACCCTTTACACAAGAGACTATTGCATGCACACAGCAAAATCCTTTAGAACACAATGCTCCCACCACTCATCTCCCACTCTCATGGAAATCGCAAATGCACGCGCCAGGGTCCGTCGAGAGCAAAGAGAAAAATTTCATACAAATATGAGCTACTTGGGATACTGTATCTTCTCCGCTAGTCGTCGTTTAAAAAAATTTTCTCTCTTGTCCGGCTTTCAAGTGTACCAAACCCGAATAAAGTGGCCTGTGTACTTGGCAACCTATTAAAATATGCCCTGAGGACACTCATATTGGGAGAAGATCGTTTGCTCACATCTATCACATCCCACAACTTTGTCATTTCAATCGAGCAAGTTTAATCGCCCTCATAACTCAATGCACTTGACGCGGTGCCAAGTGTAGAGGGTGGGATGTTGCATGGTGGAAGTAAAGAAGAGGAATTACGGAGAAATATGTTGACATTGGGTAGAAAGCGGGAAATGGGGTTGTGGAGAGTCTCGTAAATGCCATGAATTGAGCGGGGGTGGGTGTGGGTGTGGGTGTGGCTGTGTGTCATGAATGCGTTGAAATAGCCGAAAGCAGAGTGTGATCGAGCCACGCAGTGGGAGTTTGCACGCAATGGCATTGTCAAATTTGTGCTCGAATTGGAGAAAAGGGGATGTTGGAAAAAGGGAGCGTCGGTGAATGCGCGAGCTGTTGGGTAAAATGTTTCAAACTATTGCATTGATGAAGGCGAAAGTGGTGTATGATCGAGCTAACATATCGCTTGCTTAGACGGAATCGCAATGTCCACTGTGTACGCGGACAGCAGAAATTAGAATATTGAATGAGCTAGAAGGGGCCTTTCTAACTGAAGGAAAGTTGACTCGGTCCCAAGTGCAGAGTGAGGGGCATTTCTATCTTTCTTCGCCGATTGGTTTATGCTATGAATGATCGTGTCATTGGCCTATGGCAGTCGCCTTGATTGGGTTAAACTGTCACTCCCATGAGCTGGTACTTTGACTTTCTCGTGAGAAATGACTCGAGGTTGCGGCAAGTTGGCGTACTTTTCCATGTGAGACCTCACAATGAACAACGTCGGTCTGGGAAGAGTGGACGTGTTATTGTTGGATGGTCTTTCCGAGACAAAACAACTCCGCTTGATTGGACTTTCCCGCTCTGATTACAGTGTCTCTCGGTCACGAACTCGGACTGCGATCTTCTTGTCCCTTTTCAGGCGACGGTTCTTGCGGCGATGAAAGTGGTCTCTCTGCTTGCAGGTAGATTCTTTGCTGCCTGCCTGCACTAACGCAGGCAGGCTACTGACAAGTTGCAATTAGCATGTTTATTTATTTATTTATTCAATAAGGCATGTATATACAGTATTCATGAGAGTAGGTGAAAGATGAGGAAAGGCATCGGACAAGTGGCCGTGATCAAATATATGAGTGAGAAGAGTGAAGACGATATGGGAAGTAGGCGTCTGGGTGGCAGGGGGATGGTGCCGGGGGCTAAGACACTCACATGGAGATGATGAGGCTGAGATTGCCAGTGGCCGCGATGCCCGTTTCTTCTTGCTATCAAACCAATCTGCGCAGAGAAGAGATCACTGTCTGGGGCAATTTCATGACATGCATTGCGACCGCAATTGTGGGTAGCGAAGAGGCCCTGGCAGGCGCTTCCGTCAAAGCGGCTATCTCCGCAATCTACGCTGGCTCAACACAACCGATGACCTCGTGGGGTGTGTGTAGGCGCTCGATAAAAAAGCAACCGTGCGGTGAACATCGGCGCTTCTCAGGCGTAAATATCCGCCGCCAACGTGGAGATACTCCTGCTCTAACTGTTGCTCCATCAGTGGGACAAACGGAGAGCTTCCGTTTGTTGCTGATGACATTTCGCGGGGCCGAGCTGGTGGTATCGTTTTAGCGCTCAAAACAGGCTTCCCCACTGTTTCCTCTCGGGCTCGCGTCATCCGCCGTCAAATCGTTGGGCCCTCGAGTCACTGTGTCCGTGGAGGACTAATTAGCTACCTTGAAAGGTTATCTCATGAAGTCTAAAATCACCACGTCTGAGCCCCTGTCTACTCCAAGCAGTCTCACACACCTCCGACGACCAGGACGATGTGCCACCCGTGAGGCAGCACGCCCTAATCCCACTGTTGGAGTCGCGTAGTTGGGGAACTCCAAGGCGGATGAGGATGGCGAGACAGCAGCACTTCGGTTTGCCTGGTTAGCTTGCAACGGGCGCCAACAATCGTCGCAGGGCCTCGCCTTAGCATATAAACAAACGAATCATATTTACCGACACATCTTAAAGACGTCAAGGTGTACTTAGACGCTCCAGGCCCCAGTTCATAGGTTGTACTCACACTTGAGAATGCTGTTCATATCGTCGTCGTCGTTGTCTTCGGCGTCGTTGTTGGTTTTGGCGTTCAGGTGATAACTTGACACTTACGCACTCACATTTGGGCCGACTTACCGGTGCGGATGTCCTCACAAATAAACAACTGCCAACCAATCGGAGATGTACTTGTTTTTGACACTGGCGAGTGAACATACACTCCATTGCCTACCTCCGCGAGCAAGAGAGACATGCCTGCCAAGGCTGCCGCCTTGCAGGCCCGAACTGGTGAGAATTGCGTGCTCCACATCTGCCAGCACCGCATGAGAGGTTACAAACTGGGTCACCTACTTGGGGTGCCGTTGCCAATATCACTGCGGGCCAGGTGATTGACACGACGAATTGGCACAGACTGGGTGCTGGCAACGGTTGAGACGTGGAGGTTGCCAAACTAGGCTCAGACCCTGAAATCGTGCCGTCATTGCTGCCTCATGCAAAAAGGCTGCGTGATCACCAGGCCCTGCGGCGACTCTAAGACTGCTGATGCTTCGTGCATCAATTTTTTATCCATCGGTAAAGAAGTCGAGTAGTAGTGGTCGAGTTCATGATGACTGATTAGCTGGCGTGCCCGAGTCGAGGTTGACCTACGATTGCTTCTCGCCTGCATCCAGTGAGAAAGGCGAGGGAAGAAGAAGGTGCGTGACACTCAGAGAACCACATAGTCCTTGGGCTACTATGGCTGAATGAAGCCTTTTTTCAATGCTCAGGTGACAATGAGAATGGCTGAGCACTTGATAACTGTCAGGGACCAGAAAACTTGCCGTCACAGCGTGACCACAGATCGAGGCTTTTCTTTCAATTGGCTGGGCGTCGACGAATTGCTCGCCCTCGGGGAACGGGAAACTACCCCATGCATTTTAGAACAAACTGTGCACAAGGAAACCTTCCTGTCGGTTAGCTAGACCTGGTTGCCAACCCAAAGAAAGTCATGTCTCAATCTTGGCAAATTCACCGCTCTTACAGCCAACCCCTGTCTGCCCGTGGTGGTGGAGGACGATGGGAGGACGATGGGAGGCGGAGGGGAGGAGGGGAGGTGAAGATATGGACAGTGGCCCTTGCACAAGTAGCCGGTGTGCTTATGAACAGCTGGGCTGTTCTCGCACTGCTGTCGTCTGGTCGGCAGACGGTGGCGGCTTTTGTAATGCCTGCATTATCCAAGCGGCCGCCTCCGTGATTATTCCGAGTGCAGAGTGAAAAGCGACAAACGCTCGACTCCCGAAGACGCGGTTTAGTGGTGGTGGTGGTGATGACCAGAAGCCGTAGTGCATGGCCATGGAGTGGGGCGGTGGTCGCCTACACGGGAATGCCTGGCCCGAACTGATGCCCGCGGGAGGCGAGCAAAGCTCGGGTCGGTTGCTAAGACGGTGGCGCTGAGGAGGGGGCTGTGGGAGGTCGGAGAATGCGAGGGAGGGCGGATTTTCAGAATGACAGGTTAGTCGGCCTGTTTTATCATGTACCATCAGCGTTCGGGCGCTCCAACCAGCGCTCTCTCGTGGCAGAGACGTGCTTCATTTCAGCCCTTCTGTGTAATAATTGCACGGCCTCATGTGGTTTGCAGAGAAGAGATCAAAAAGACTGGCCTGTGTGTGCACTCATCACTCCTGGATTTATTTCATCATGGAGTGAAAGACGCGTCCGTTTCTAGCTGAGAAAGCGACCTCTCCATTGCTAGAAGTGGTGTTAACTAAACTCCTGTCTGGGGGACACCAGACGTGTGAGTTACCAAGTCAATTAATTGTGGTCCCATGTAAGTTGTGAGGGGCGGTCACGGGACTTGCTCCTCAGAGTCAGAGTCAGCGCCACGGCGAAAGCGGGTACGCGAGAATGGAGAGGAGGCCTGAGCACCCCGGGCGCCCTCCAGCCTCCAACTGCCCCTCCACTCAGCGTCTGCTCCCTCGACCTTGGGGTTGGGTGCTTTATCAGCGCCAACTTCTCCTGCCGGGCTGCCAAATGGTGGGCACGTTGTGCCCACCAGCAGGGAGCTCATGCCACCGCTGGTGGGGTAAGTGAGTTAGGGGGAATGGTGTCACAGCGACGTTTACCACAACAACGAAACACGCGCTGTCAGGCGGTAGGTGGGCTAATGGCTAGGCTGACCAGGCCTCGACTCGACTCGTGGCCCCTGTGCCTGCTCAAAGGACCCTCTCAGGGAGAACTGAGTGCTGGCGAAGACTGCAGCTGATGCCGGCGGCTCAGCGGATTAGGCGACGTGAAATGTAGTATCCCCTGCAGTATGTAGTTGGTTGGGAAATGATTTGCAGAAAGCATGTTGGCGCGTGCAATTGTGGCATAGTCACACCGGCGTCCGCGACGGAAAGGTTATGCGACGCCGACATTTCTCACTCTTGCACAGTGCGTGCAGAGGTAGGCAATTCCGCAGCCATGATTTCACATCGTTTAATAGATGTAGCAATCAACTGATCGTGTCGCGGCAAAGAGAGGCGTGGAGAGGACGAGACATGGGATGCGCCCAATTAGTCTCATGACTGTTCCCACCTGTCACCCATGATACTTTCCCTTCCACATTTGGGCCACAGGTATGCGGTTTTAGAGGAATCAGGCACGTAAAATACAACCCCGGTAACATTGTAAACGCTAACTTCTCTCTTCAGACAAAGCAGAGTCCAGTGAAGGCGCTTTAACTTCCGCCACTCTGTGTGACGATAAGCAATGGCGTGTGCTGCCCAGTTTCCTTACGAAAGCTGCCTCCCGGCGCTGAATAATGGGGCTTTAGTCGGGCCTCGACGCCTCCTTCCAAACACACTGGGCCTCCGTTCGCCACCTTTTACCGCATCAGGAGACGTGGCAGCAGTACGGTTTACTTGGCCCACATGCTGTTTAAACCACCAACTGTGTAACTCGCCACGGACCCGGAGCGTCATGTGCCACCGATCAAACAGGTAAATCGGGATTGTGCTGAGGCCACGTTAAATACGGTTTGGACGCAAGCTGCGATGTTTCTCCTAACCTGGCTTCATAACGCTCACGCATCCGTGGTGAAATTAAAATGAACCGGATAACAACTTTTAAATCGTTTTTTAATTAAGCGCTGGTGCCATTGTGCCAGGTGTCTTTTCATCTACCCGAGAAGACATCTCCGCTCATTTCATCCTCTACACTGGCCCGTCTCCACCTTCCTGCCCCCACGTGAGATGAAAGTGTGCATGTGGAAGTGAGCCAGTGTCTTTTACTTAGTGGAGATTGGAAAGCACTACAGTGTCTCGCTTACTTCTTTGCTCTGATTTCACCTGGTCTCGTGGAATGAGGGCGACTGGAGGACTGGCTCAACTGACGATATCTGCAAATTCCCCCTCAGCAGCGCCCTGGGCCGGGTCGAGCAAGACTGTTGGGGTCTAGGAAACGACGATTACCCTCCGTCGCGTTGGGTCCAAGCAGTCTCAGCCACGAGGGCAGGGTCGCTGCAGCCCAGACTACCGCAAACCTGGACATTTGTCGTGGCACCATCGGTTCTGGTGCTCTGCACACCCACTACAAAGTCGAGCGACATAACGAAGGAGCTGGCCGAAGGCATTCAGCGGGCAGTAGACAGACCTGAGTGGTTGAACAGCGCATGAACAGTCGTGAGGTTCGCTGCCATTTGTGAGGCCTGACTGACCCAAATAGCCGACGCTGTCGGCGTGTAAACACCGTGGCAGCCGCGATATCAAATACACCAGTCTGGCTGCCGTCTTCGCCCCCGTCTCCCGGCCGCCGTCCGCGCACCCTCCCATAATCCCATATTCACGAAACAGCTGCACACCCCACAGCACAGCCCGGCATGAGACAGATTACAATTAAAATTTCGTCCATGTGGCGAGTACTCCACCTTTTCTTGTATGAAAGGACAAAAGCTACAGGTTGTCTGCAATCTTCAGACAGTCACTGTCACAAGCGTACATATATGGATGTTGACATTTTTCTAAAGTGTAAATTGCCTGTTCACACAGTCATTTCACAATAAGTAGTATATCAAAAGCTGTGATCGTGGGGATTGTTACAATCGCTTGGCGGAGTACAAATCCACTTTGATCTAGAGTAGACGTCATCGTTTTCACAGGGAAGAATTCTTTTAACAATTATGAGGATCTATCTAGCACTGCGACTGCCATTGCCATTGCGAGGGCCTGACCGACTGCCTTGTTCGTGTCGACAACTTCTGACACGTCTGCAAGACGCGTTCAGTCCTCCGCCTTCAACTTTTGCGGCACCGTGTTTGCAAGACCTTCGCACGATTGGTCGACTGTAGTCACAGTGTGTCATCAACACAACACTCCTCCATACTGCGTATAAAAAGCACCTCCCCCAGAGAGGAATCATCTACTAATCGCATCGAGGTTACTCTCTTGGTCCAATCCCATGGCAGACGATCGACGTAGAAGGATGAATAAACCGATCCCGGAGATGGGTCAACGCAGGCCACGCTTGCGTTGCATAGAAAGGACTTCGGAGGAGCTCGGCATTAGTAAGTGTTCCTCTCGCGTGTTCACACTACTCATTCACCTATCCATCATCCTACTAATACTTTCGTATCCTTGCAGCGCTCTATGTGATAAGGGAGCCAACTCTCTTCCATCACACTTACACGTTGCGCACTCAGGTAGGGGAGGGCGGCTTCGGAAAGGTTTTCAAAGCCATCCACAATGAGACCCTCGAAAGAGTTGTCATCAAACAAGTCGACTCCAACCGTGTTCCCTGTTGGTGCAGGGTAAGTTCGAAGACAGGCACAACTCAACGCGTCCTTTCTTGTTGCACTTTTCTCCGGATACACAGTTTGCACTCCTCTTTGCTCTAGCTGGATGGCGAAATGATACCGATGGAGGTGGTGCTGATGAAGAAGGTGGCGCACGTCGATGGGGTCCCGAGAATGCTGGAGGTCTACGAACTCCATGGCACTTGGAACATTGTGATGGTGGGTGGCTCACCGGCTGTTAGCGATCTCTTCGACCACATTTGTCAACGAGGGTGCCTGAGTGAGCGCGAGTCTGCTTTCGTCATGTACCAATTAATTGGTATTTTGATGAAATGTCACGACGCCGGAGTCATCCACCGAGACCTCAAGGATGAAAATGTTCTCATCAACTCAGGCAACCATGAAATCCAACTCATCGACTTTGGATCTGGTGCCTTTCTGCACGACGGTATCTACCATGATTTCTATGGTAGGTGGCCCATCTTCCCACTCAACTTGTGTGATGTGAGATATGCGACGTCCTAACGCTCTTCTCTCAATAGGTACCCGAGTCTATTGCCCGCCGGAGTGGCTAAGAACTTCTGGGTACCATGGTAGGCCTGCAGAAATCTGGACGGTGGGAATTTTGCTGTTCGTCATGATTAACGGGGACATCCCCTTCATGAGTGACAACGAAATCCTCACAGGCAGAGTACATTTTCGTCGTGACTCCGTCAATACCGAGGCAATGGATCTTGTCAAGTGAGTCTCTTCCAATTGCCCTTTTTCTTTTCTAAATTCACTCCTGCGTGATCACGCTGTTTCATCCGCATATAGCTCATGCTGTTGTCTGGACCCGAGTAGACGCCCAAGCCTGATGCAGGTTCTCCTCCATCCGTGGATGCGGATCTTCCGTAACACCATCGCTAGGCTTGAATGTCGCCTCTCCCAGTATGCTTTGGACGAGTCCGCCAAGTATATGCCATCGCCATTGGCTACCTCCATTAGCGTTCGCTCTGGGCTTTGCGATCTTGCCGATATCTGTGTGTCACACAGTAGCATCTCGTTGAACAATGCGATGCTGACAAGAAGAGAGGAAGAGCCGGAGCCGGAGCCGGAGACACAACAACAAGGGCAAGAGTAACGGTCACAAGACTCAGAGTCGGAGAACCCGAAAAATGAGGCAGCAGCAACCGGGAGAGAGTTGCCAAATTCCACCTCCCCTTCTTCAAATTCAGTCAGCAGAAGCAGTCAGCGCAGCGGCTATCTTAGGAGGCGTAAGTCTGTTTTTTTTACAAATAACACGTTCAATATTGTTATTGGTAAAACTGACGATTCGACACTCCGTGAAACCTTCGTTCGCGTAATTCGTGCTGCTTCCGGTAGTCTTCACAAATGCGACGCACGCCATCCGGAATTCTCTAATCTGCAGCATGGGCATGTGCCATTTCGTGTGTCGGGCCTTAAACGGACGAGTTGCTTGCTACGTGAAGTCAATGTAATGACTAGACGATTTCGAAAGAGACTCTTTCGTAGAAGTAACCTGGAAGCGTGTAGCTTTTCCATGCGGAATCTGAGTGTCCTCCGAGAAGGAGAGGCAGACCAGGCAATACTTTTGTCACAGATGTCGACTAACTTGTCACACTAGATAAAAAGAGGCAAAAGGTGGATTCAACCTTCTACTTTATTCCAAAGGCCTTTTGTTCTCGACCAAGGCTGCAGTCGGAAGAACACCAAAATTAGTTCTCACCTCACCTCAGCTCCTCGACGATCAGTGGGATGATCTTGTGAAAGGATCTGAATTCGACAAAACCGGCTGACCACCTCCAGGAGGGTCTCCACCTCTCGGGCCAAAAGACTGAGGTTCAGGTGAAGTGGGAGAAAGGTCTGCGCGGTGAAGGCTTTGAAACCAGGTGATTGCCAAGTAATGTGAAGTCCGTTCTGGCAACAGTCACCCCCGCCAGCCGACCGAAGAGACAAGAATGGCCACCTCAGAGTGCGTGTGTCCGTTTATGTGCACGTCTTCGTCTATGGAAATAGTAATATTTCATATGTTGGCCAAGACTTTTAGTTATTTCCATCCGAGGCCGGACGACTATTCTCACAGCTATTCCCGGAATCCCTTCGCTGCATCAGACACATGGAGAGCCGTTGAACCGGTGGAGGGGAGGAGAGGGTGGGGTGGGTTGGGGAACGAGGGAACGTGGAAAGGCTAACCTTAACCTATAAATTGTCTGACTGCTGGATGGGATGTTTCACTTCTGTCAAGAGGGCTTAGGTTAAAAATCTTCCAATACGTGGGACAGCAGATGTGACTTGGTGTCTGACAGAGCGCCGAACGCCTGCGTCGCTTCCTTCCGGAACTCTTCTCCTCTGAAGGCCCTTTGTAGTGCGACACCAGTTGACTCTGGGTGCGCTAACGCCAGAGAGAGTAGCCAAGTCATAAACCGAAAGGCGACACAATAGGGAATACACGACCTCTCGTCCACACTTGTGTTTTCCCCCTTACGCAGTCGGTCGTTGAAGTTTCCGATGTTCCATCCGTGTGGGTGCCATATGCACAAAGAAGAGTCCTCCTGTGTGGCGGTGAAATGATATGATAGGCAGCATTTTAATGGTGAACTCAAACCACAACAAGGCAGGAGAGGGAGGGAGGCGGCTCCAATTCCCTTTCTCGACACTAAGAGCGGTTGACCTACTCTTGAGGGAAAAACACGCAATACTCGGCTGCCTCGTGTTTATACGTGTAAGTTGGAACTGCAGCTGAAGTGCCGTGGAGGGGAAAATTAGACGATAGTCGTTTTGCTCTCTCGTCACTTGCCCGAGTGTTACCCGACACCCCTCAGGTAGCTTGTCTGACTTACTTCAGTCGGTGTGGCGAATTGATTACGAAGCATCCGTGTCCGTCAATTGTCAATCTGGGAGAGTGAAGTATGTCGGCAAAGACACCTTCGATTATTGAGACTTCATTGGCACGAGTCCATCGGTTCCCATACCGCGCGACGCCAACAGGGACCGGGGCGGTGGGGCAAGAGTACCGTCCGCACTCGGCGCTTTACTCGGTATTGATTAAACGCTACGATGACATCCCTTGGCGCACTTGTGAAGTATGCTTTTCATCCAAGGCACCGTGCGAGGCGTTGTGCGAGGCCAGGCGGGGCGGGGATGGTGGGGAGCGGCGACAAAGCGGCGGTTCCCTCGACGGCCAGTGACCCCGTCGCCGACGCAATAAGTCTAAATTCATTACAAGGTACCATTTATGAGGAACACATCTATGATTGTTATTAAGATTTCCTATTTAAAAATAGTTTTTAACGGCTTTAGCATTGAAATGGCGTATCTGCCCTCAAATGCTAAATAGTAATAATTTGGTAAAACAAAAAGACTTGCGGTAATAATAGTTCCGTCCACGTGTTCTCGGTGTGAGGTGGCTTCCTGGTTCGGCGAAGTGAAGACTTATTTCTGGTTTCCCCGCGAATACGCACGATGGCTTCGATCAAGATTGACGACAGCGGTATTCATGGACGGAAATTGAACTCGTAGAGGTGAAGCAGGAGGGAAGTTGCCGGAGTGACTGTCGAGATCGTCAATGTTCACGTGTGCATCAAGAACGTACAATGGCTCGACCTCTCCACCTGACTTCAACCTCATGTGAAATCAGCACACGAAACGCCCCCCGAGGGAAGTGAGCACCCGGGCCCTCGGAGGTGACTTTTATAGTGCTGGTGGGGGAACAGTTAAAGAAGCACTAGTCACTAAGTCGATTCTCCTGCCTTGCGATTATAATAATTTTTTCTTTACATACATCTACTGCTGCAGGCGGTTTTTATATGTGAAGTTGCGGAAATTCCTAAGATGGATGCCACCCCAGAAAGAGCCATTTCACATGTTCGACGAGCACTTTTCTAAACCCATTTTAATCAATAATTCGTTAAATAAAAACCAAATGATTTCCTAATTATAGGTTACTGCGAAGAGCCAACCGCAGGCCTAAATGTCTTGACATTTCGACGGTCCTGGAGCACCTCAAGGAGGCAGTATCGGTTGGAGAAAGATTGAGGAGACGAAGAGTCGCCCCGCAAAAGTAAAGGGAAGCGCTGCAAGAGGACTAGATCTACTCCGCACGACCGACATTAGTGCCACCCAATACCGTTGCCCTTTCTCTAGGCCACGTAAGCCTTTTGAGCAATATGCGCAATGTTCCAACTCTTCTCTGCTCCCGTCGGCTTTTGCCACCTCAAATGCACAAGACCTCCCCGAGCATGTTTTAATTGGTTGCTAATGCAACTCATGCGTTCGGAGGAGGTGCCCAATTCCCAAGCACAGGTCTTTGACTTGGCCTGAGCGCCACTCGTCCTCACGGAGGCCAGTTCTCCCTCAGGTTCATTTGTGCACACAATTTGAGTTGGCGCAGAAGCGTCTCTTTCTCGACATGTTAGGTTGGGATTTGACCAAGTCTCTCCGCCACTCGTGACTGGCGACTTAATAAACGCTAAGAATCGTCTAGTCGAGAAGATTTGTGCTGAAGGAAACTCCGCGCATAAAGAACCGGACACAGTTGATGCTTTCGGGTGTTGTGGAACAGTTCTCCATTGCCACTTGACAGAGAAGGTAGGCCATTTTCCTTCCTTGCGGTGAGTTTTCTTGCTCTCAAGGCGTTATTTTGTTGCCTTCAATATTCTGAGGCTACGTAGCCTCTATCTATTCTACCTGTTTCTGACTGTTTGGCGCAACAATGAAGTGCTGCAATCCTGACGCCGACATCTGGACAGGTTTGGGGGAAATGGCTGGACGCGGCGCCATTGCGAATTGGGGCCCGATCCCCCTCCCGCCCTACTGACTCACCTTCGGGACGGGGACATCCACGAGCATTCGTTTTACGCTCTTCTCCCTCACGTGCCTCTATTGATTCTTATCGATTCTGCCGTTACTTTTAAATTTAAAAAGGATTAGTCGGCCTTTGCTTCCCCACTAAATGATGCAGAAAGCGAGGCAGTGCCAATTGAGGGATGGGACAAATGACTGGCCCTCTTAGGGGTACCTCGTAGTGGCCATGTTGCCCCATTGTTTTCCTCGGGGCGTTCAGTGGCCTATTGTGCTGGTGAAAGTCGATTCTTCCTGCCCAATGAGTCCATTTTGTGGGAGATTTCAAATGGGACTGTGCAACATCTGTTAGAGCGGAGTGGTCGGCAGCATCTTCCATCGGAGCCTCGAGGACGCCTTAGAGGAGTCGCGTCTTGGCACCCCGACTGAGGTACGGAGTTTATCACCCGTCTCAGCCCGTCTTTTCCTGTTCCCCTCTAATGCCACATCGACGACAAACAAAACGAGGTAACACAGTCTGTACGACTTGACGAATTCATGTGGTGCGTATCACGTGATGGATGTCTCTCCACTTGGCGCGGATGCCACCTCTTCAGGAGGTGGAGGAGGTCTAGGAGGTTTGGCAGCCCTGCTTCCTACTCAACTTCTCTTTTTTTCTCTCTAAACACTCAAACCCAGAGAAACTTTGCAAATTATGAGTATATATATAACTACGGTAAACGGCTGAGTGAGGGAAATTCGAAAGGCCACTGAGCATAAGTAGTCGTCGAGTAGATTAACGAGGTAACGTGACTCATTGGCTTTTAACATCATTCCTTTCGGTTGACAGGAGGCGAGAGTGATGTTTCAGGGAACACCAAGACACGCGGACGCCACGGTGGAGGATGGCCTGCTCCCATCTCGCCCTCCTTCGCTCCCGCCCCAGCAGGACTTGCCTCACCAATTCCACCGACAGCCTCGCAATTCATTACTGCACTTGCCCCGCTGCCACCTTCGCATCTGCGGCCACACGGCTCGGTGCACTGTCTGCTCCACAAGTGTACAATCTCGGGCGAATTTTTTACTCGACTTGATTTGTGGAATGATTAAGCAATGTTTTTTTTCCCTCACTTTTTTCTCCTTTTATACCCCATGTTTTCTGCTTCACATTGTGCTGTTGCTATCCATTAAACCACCACTTTTTTTGAATTTCAGTGTCCGAAAGACCTCGCTGGGCGGATCGAACGCCAGTACCAAGCTCCCACGCTCCACGTTAGCCAAATTTTCAAGGGAGTGGAATGGAAAGGGGATCTTGTCGTCGATTGCAAACAAAAACTCTAAAAGTACCTGCTGAATGCTCAAGCATCTCCCATGACTTAAACTACATGGCAACTACTGGTTTTGCGATGTGGCGGATGGGATGACGATTATTACCCTGTCGTTAAGGTCCCGTCAACTACCTTCCGCTCCTGAACGGCCAAGTTTAGATTTCCCTTGCACATTAATAGTGTCCACTGCCTAAGGATTCCTTCCAATGAGGTGAGGAGGCTAATTTCCCAAACAGCCACTTGAGTAGGTGGGGCTCCTGTGTCGACGGGAAGGTGGCCAGTCTGGTGATGATTGCTTCCTTAACCGCGTTCCTCGAGCAGCACTATAAAAGGCTTTTCCGCAGGCCCGGGCGATTACTGGTCTCGGGAGCCTGTTCCGTTTTGCCGGGAGGCGCTTTTCACCTAGCTGCTACTCCTTTTCATTCGGTCTCCCTTATTCGCAATTGCCTGTCTTCTCGGAGCTCGTGAAACGAAGTCCATCATTCTCTGATGCTGTTGAGGACAGATTGTGCTCCCAGATGGCCACCCACGCTCATCGAGGCTTCTTCCAAATAGACAAATATAATGCTCTATTATCCTCATCCCGTATTCATTTAAACTGCTCTTCGCCTCCTCCCTCTGATTTCACTACAAGAGAGATCGGCGGACACGTAGCAGACGTGTGACGGGCATTCCACAAGACCAGTAGTTCAGACGACTGTGTCGTCGGCAAAGGGTCGAGTCTTCCCTTAGGAGTGAAGTTTTAATGGGGGTTTTGCGTACCGACTTCCTCAGCTAGAATGCTTGGCCCTTCTTCATATCCGTCCACCTTTGTTGTTACCTCTTACGACTTGCCTCCCACTACCCGTGAACTTGTAATCCACACATGATAAAGTGAACTATTCAGGTTGGGTCTTGTGACCGGATGACCATTTCTTTCATCATCAAGTTGTTGTTTTTCTACTCCTCCTCTCCTCATCCCCCCTTTCCCCGATTTCATTAATGTTTTTTTGTCACGTAGTTTGAGTGTTCCCTTCGATTGTGCTCGCATCCGTTGACGTGGAGACGGTTTTCCTCGCATGTGGACACGTAGCTTCTAGACACTTCGGCTCCCGCTCCGAGAGCCGTTTGCCATGGCTATTCCCAACCATCACTGAGTTTGGACCTCCGCGCGCCTTAGGTATTGGGAAGGAAGCAGTTGTTCTCTGCCTGATGCAGACTCGCAGACGGGCAAATGCCTCGCTTTTAGCAGCTTTTTTGGTCAGCCGAATAGTTTGCTTTCGCAACCGCGGTTTCGCGATCGCCATTAATCAGCCCAAAATAGCTCACCAAACAGTGTCTGCATTTTAAATTTCCACTTACACAGTCGCCGGTGACTTTCCGCAGACCACGTCTCGTCGCAGGCTGTTTGCATTGTTCGCTGACTCGGTGTATGGTGTCGTATCTCGTATAAAATAATTAGCAACCATCGGGGTCATGTCAAGCAAAATCGTGTCATCTGGTGCGCTATTTTCTTGGTTCCTGGTGCACCCTTTCTTCCCAGTTTCCAGATTATCTAGACAGTATCACTCATGTGATGTGTGCTGCTTATCACCCGAGCAGTGGGAGCCTCGACGAGTTGCATTTGGGGACGAAAGGGACAAGTTCTGACTTAATGCCCTTCCTCTTTCCCCCCCCTCGAAGCCAGTGCGCTGTGCTGATTCTTACACAAGTAGGCGGGTGCGTGCGGAACCAGTGACATGGGTCCAGCTCCTCGTCGAAAGAGGCCTGACGAGTGTGTGGAAATGGTATATAGGAATTGCGAACAGTTTGGTGAGGGAGAGAGACAAACAGAAATGCACCACCTGTGTTTATTTTTGACCACGTTCGAGATATCGCCGCAAAGACGGGGGGCGGGTGCCCGCACAGCCGACACATGGTTTGTTTCCGCTTGTCCTTACATTCCCCTCCCCCACCCAGCACAACACAACAACCGATGACCTGGTAGTGTGTGTGTCGGCGCTCGTCATAAAAGCAACGATGCGATAAACAGCCGCACATCTTAGGCGTAAACATCCGCTGCCAAACTGGAGATACGTCAGCTGCAAGTGTTGCTGACAGATGGAGAGTTTCCGTTTGTTGCTGATGTTTGTCTGCTGTCCACTGACATTTCACGGCGCCGATGTGGTGGTATCGCTTTTGCACTCAAAACAGGCTTCCCCACTCCTTTCGGGCTCGCATTCTCCGCCGTCAATACGTTCAGCCCTCCAGGCCCGCCCTCCGGAGGGCTCGTGTCGGTGTAGGAATAATTATGTACAGTGGTGGCGTTTGGTAATTCAGCTGCGTTTACCACGTTGGTATCCTGTGTCGATTTCTCTGACTAATTTTATTGAGATACGACCAGTTTCAGGTGACTTTACAACACACATCCCTACCGCATTCGACCACGTCGCCTTTTGTGCAAGCACCACTGCGTAAATTACTTTGTTTTGCTTACGTAGTATGCGGTAGTCTGCATTGCAGCGACTCTGACACCTTGGCTGAGGCAGCGTGGTCAAAAGGCGGCGTAGGACATTCGTCGTTTCCTTGACCCCAACTGTCCTGCTCGACCCGGCCCAGGGTGCTTCTGAGGGGGATTTTACGGATGTCGTCAGTTGAGCCAGTTTCCTCCAGTCTCCCTCATTCCACATTTGATAAGGCCTCAGCGCAATCCCGATTTGCCTGTTTGATCGGTGGCACATGACGCTCCGGGTCCGTGGCGAGTTACATAGTTGGTGGTTTAAAAAGCATGTGTGCCAAGTAAACCGCGCTGCTTCCACGTCTCCTGATGGGGTAGAAGGAGGCGAAAGGAGGCCCAGTGTGTCTGGTAGGAGGCGCCGAGCCGCGACTAAAGCTCAACCACTCACCGCGAGGCCCCGTCAGCCTAGCCATTAGCCCACCTACCGCCTGACAGCGCGTGTTTCGTTGTTGTGGTAAACGTCGCTGTGACACCATTCTCCCTCACTTACCCCACCAGCGGTGGCATGAGCTCCCTGCTGGTGGGCACAACGTGCCCAGCATTTGGCAGCCCGGCAGGAGAAGTTGGCGCTGATAAAGCACCCAACCTCAAGGTCGAGGGAGCAGACGCTGAGTGGAGGGGCAGTTGGAGGCTGGAGGGCGCCCGGGGTGCTCAGGCCTCCTCTCCATTCTCGCGTACCCGCTTTCGCCGCGGCGCTGACTCTGACTCTGAGGAGCAAGTCCCGTGACCGCCCCTCACAACTTACATGGGACCACAATTAATTGACTTGGTAACTCACACGTCTGGTGTCCCCAGACAGGAGTTTAGTTAACACCACTTCTAGCAATGGAGAGGTCGCTTTCTCAGCTAGAAACGGACCGCGTCTTTCACCCCGTGATGAAATAAATCCAGGAGTGATGAGTGCACACACAGGCCAGTCTTTTTGATCTCTTCTCTGCAAACCACATGAGGCCGTGCAATTATTACACAGAAGGGCTGAAATGAAGCACGTGTCTGCCACGAGAGAGCGCCGGTTGGAGCGCCCGAACGCTGATGGTACATGATAAAACAGGCCGACTAACCTGTCATTCTGAAAAAAACCGCCCTCCCTCGCATTCTCCGACCTCCCACAGCCCCCTCCTCAGCGCCACCGTCTTAGCAACCGACCCGAGCTTTGCTCGCCTCCCGCGGGCATCAGTTCGGGCCAGGCATTCCCGTGTAGGCGACCACCGCCCCACTCCATGGCCATGCACTACGGCTTCTGGTCATCACCACCACCACCACTAAACCGCGTCTTAGGGAGTCGAGCGTTTGTCGCTTTTCACTCAGTACTCGGAATAATCACGGAGGCGGCCGCTTGGATAATGCAGGCATTAAAAAAGCCGCCACCGTCTGCCGACCAGACGACAGCAGTGCGAGAACAGCCCAGCTGTTCATAAGCACACCGGCTACTTGTGCAAGGGCCACTGTCCTTATCTTCACCTCCCCTCCCCTCCGCCTCCGCCTCCGCCTCCGCCTCCGCCTCCATCGTCCTCCCATCGTCCTCCCATCGTCCTCCACCACCAGGGGCAGACAGGGGTTGGCTGTAAGAGCGGTGAAGTTGCCAAGATTGAGACATGACTTTCTTTGGGTTGGCAACCAGGTCTAGCTAACCGACAGGAAGGTTTCCTTGTGCACAGGCTATTCTAAAATGCTTTTGGTAGTTTACCATTCCCCGAGGGCGGGCAATTAGTCGACGCCCAACCAATGGACAGAAACGCCTCCAACTGTGATTCACGATGTAACGGCAAGTTTTCGCGTACCTGACAGCTATCAAGTGCTCCCTACGCTATTGTATCGCGATGGAAAAGTAAGATTCAGAATGCCATTCTCATTGACACCTGAGGCAGTGAAAAAGGACTTCATTCAGAGAGGGAAGCCAAAATAGACCATAGTAAACCCAAGGACTATGTGGTTCTCTGAGTGTCACGCACTTTCTTACTTCCCTCGCCTTTCTCACTGGATGCAGGCGAGAAGCAATCTTTTCACCGACAAGTAGGTCAACCTCGACTCGGGCACGCCAGCTGCTCGTAATCAGTCATCATGAAGCCAGACCCCTGCCGAGAGTGAGGCGTTGACAAACCCCCTGACGAGAACAGTCGACCACTACTACTCGACTTCTTTACCGATGGATAAAAAATTGATGCACGAAGCATCAGCAGTCTTAGAGTCGCCGCAGGGCCTGGTGATCACGCAGCCTTTTTGCATGAGGCAGCAATGACGGCACGATGACAGGGGCAGAGCAGCTGAGGGGAGGTGAGGTGGGGTGAGTCGAGGCGAGGCGAGGCGAGGCGAGGCGAGGCGAGGCGAGGCGAGAGGGACCCTCGGGGTCTGCGCCTAGTTTGGCAACCTACACCTCTCAACCGTTGCCAGCTCTACTAACCACCCAGATTCTGTTATATCGTCGTGTTAATTATCCGGACCGCACCTTACCTCCGTGATATTTACAACGACACCTCAAGTAGGTGACCCAGTTTAACCTCTCAGGTGGTGCTGGAAGGTGTGGGGCAAGCAGTTCTCACCAGTTCGGGCCTGCAAAACCGCAGCCTCGGCAGGCACGTCTCTCTCGCGCGCGGAGATAGGCAATGGAGTGTATGTTCACTCGCCAGTGTCAAAAACTAGTACATCTCCGATTGGTTGGCAGTTGTGTATTTGTGAGGACATCCGCACCGGTAAGTCGGCCCAAATGTGAGTGCGTAAGTGTCAAGTTGTCACCTGAACGCCAAAACCAACAACGACGCCAAAGACGACGGCGACGACGACGATATGAACAACATTCTCAAGTGTGAGGGCAACCTATGAACTGGGGTCTGGAGCGCCTAGGTGCATCTTGATGTCTTTAAGATGTGTCGGTAAATAAGACGATTTTTGAGGAATTGAGGTCGTTTGTTTATATGCCACATAAGACGAGGCCCTGCGACGATTGTTGGCGCCTGTTGCAAGCTAACCAGGCAAACCGAAGTGCTGCTGTCTCGCCATCCTCCTCCGCCTTGGAGTTCCCCAACTACGCGACTCCAACAGTGGGATTAGGGCGTGCTGCCTCACGGGTGGCACATCGTCCTGGTCGTCGGAGGTGTGTGAGACTGCTTGGAGTAGACAGGGGCTCAGACGTGGTGATTTTAGACTTCATGAGATAACCTTTCAAGGTAGCTAATTAGTCCTCCACGGACACAGTGACTGGAGGGCCCAACGAGTTGACGGCGGATGACGCGAGCCCGAGAGGAAACAGTGGGGAAGCCTGTTTTGAGCGCGAAAACGATACCACCAGCTCGGCGCCGCGAAATGTCATCAGCAACAAACGGAAGCTCTCCGTTTGTCCCACTGATGGAGCAACAGTTAGAGCAGGAGTATCTCCACGTTGGCGGCGGATATTTACGCCTGAGAAGCGCCGATGTTCACCGCACGGTTGCTTTCTTATGGAGCGCCTACACACACCCCACGAGGTCATCGGTTTTGTTGTGCCAGCGTAGGTTGCGGAGATAGCCACTTAGACGGAAGCGCCTGCCAGGGCCTCTTCGCTACCCACAATTGCGGTCGCAATGCATGTCATGAACTTGCCCCAGACAATGGATCTCTTCTCTGCGCAGATTGGTTTGATAGCAAGAAGAAACGGGCATCGCCGCCACTGGCAATCTCAGCCTCATCAACTCCATGTGAGTGTCTTAGCCCCCGGCACCATCCCCCTGCCAGCCAGACGCCTACTTCCCATATCGTCTTCACTCTTCTCACCCATATATTTGATCACGGCCACTTGCCCGATGCCTTTCCTCATCTTTCACCTACTCTCATGAATACTGTATATACATGCCTTATTGCATAAATAAATAAATAAACATGCTAATTGCAACTTGTCAGTAGCCTGCCTGCGTAGTGCAGGCAGGCAGCAAAGAATCTACCTGCAAGCAGAGAGACCACTTTCATCGCCGCAAGAACCGTCGCCTGAAAAGGGACAAGAAGATCGCAGTCCGAGGGCTTGACCGAGAGACACCGTAATCAGAGCGGGGAAGTCCAATCAAGCGGAGTTGTTTTTTCTCGGAAAGACCATCCAACAATAACACGTCCACTCTTCCCAGACCGACGTTGTTCATCGTGAGGTCTCATATGGAAAAGTACGCCAACTTGCCGCAACCTCGAGTCATTTCTCACGAGAAAGTCAAAGTACCAGCTCATGGGAGTGACAGTTTAACCCAATCAAGGCGACTGCCATAGGCCAATGTCACGGTCATTCATAGCATAAACCAATCGGCGAAGAAAGAAGGAAATGCCCCTCACTCTGCACTTGGGACCGAGTCAACTTTCCTTCAGTTAGAAAGGCCCCTTCTAGCTCATTCAATATTCTAATTTCTGCTGTCCGCGTACACAGTGGACATTGCGATTCCGTCTAAGCAAGCGATATGTAGCTCGATCATACACCACTTTCGCCTTCATCAATGCAATAGTTTGAAACATTTTACCCAACAGCTCGCGCATTCACCGACGATCCCTTTTTCCAACATCCCCTTTTCTCCAATTCGAGCACAAATTTGACAATGCCATTGCGTGCAAACTCCCACTGCGTGGCTCGATCACACTCTGCTTTCGGCTATTTCAACGCATTCATGACACACAGCCACACCCACACCCACACCCACCCCCGCTCAATTCATCGCATTTACGAGACTCTCCTCAACCCCATTTCCCGCTTTCTACCCAATGTCAACATATTTCTCCTTAATTTCTCTTCTTCAATTCCACCATGCAACATCCCACCCTCTACACTTGGCACCGCGTCAAGTGCATTGAGTTATGAGGGCGATTAAACTTGCTTGATTGAAATGACAAAGTTGTGGGATGTGATAGATGTGAGCAAACGATCTTCTCCCAATATGAGTGTCCTCAGGGCATATTTTAACAGGTTGCCAAGTACACAGGCCACTTTATTCGGGTTTGGCACACTTGAAAGCCGGACAAGAGAGAAAATTTTTTTTAAACGACGACTAGCGGAGAAGATACAGTATCCCAAGTAGCTCATATTTGTATGAAATTTTTCTCTTAGCTATCGACGGACCCTGGCGCGTGCATATGCGATTTGTATGAGTGCGCGAAGGCAGTGAAGGAACTGAGAGTGGGTGACGAGTGGTGGGATCATTGTGTTTTAAAGGTAATCGGCTATGCGCATGTAATAGTCATATTTGGCTACTTGTGAAGTCTCCTGTGTAAAAGGTTGTTCTCCTTAGTATGTGGACCTGATGTTCCTTTGGGTCTAGTGTAGAGTGTTTTGTGAAGAGGAATGATAAGGTTAATTGGTGGATTGATTGGCTTTGTGCTTGACATATTGAGCGTGGGTGTCGTACCATTGGTGTAATTATGTGGACATTTGTGAGTTGGTAGTGGCTTTATTGAGAATGTGGAAATTCTCAATATTCGCTAAGGTGTGAGTTATGTGTATATGTCATGTAAGGTAACTTTTTATACTTCGGGAAGTGATGATGAATAGACTTAAGGGAGGGTGGAGTAAGAGGGGAAGGGAGGCAAGGTTGAAAGAGTGTTGGAGGTAGAAGAGACTAGTTGAGAGGAGGAGATGTGGGCAGGCAGGCAGGCAGGCAGGCAGGCAGGCAGGCAGGCAGGCAGGCAGGCAGGCAGGCAGGCAGGCAGGCAGGCAGGCAGGCAGGCAGGCAGGCAGGCAGGCAGGCAGGCAGGCAGGCAGGCAGGCAGGCAGGCAGGCAGGCAGGCAGGCAGGCAGGCAGGCAGTGAAGTAGCAGCGTAGGTAAAGTCTTTTAAATTATGAGAATTGGTATTGACTACACCGGAGCGAATGCCTCGTGAGGAAGAAGTGTTAAAGTGCACTTTTGGCTGCTGAAGTGAACGTCTGGCTGAAATGGCATAGTTAAGGTGAATATTTGAGTTGTGAATGGCATCGAGAAAATGAAAGCACTTTTATTAATAGGCATTCAAATGTTTGATGTGTCGGGCGAATTGACACACTCAGGAAAAATGGCATTCTTCCGCTCGAATTAGGTTCGCCATACCGAGTCATTTATAAAGTAGATGCTAATATCAACCTCTCTTAGCCTTGAGACGAAGTGGTAGAATTTTTTAATGGGGATGGTGGGTGAAGTGTTGGAAAGTCTGTTTTCTCCCTACCTACGTGATCCGACTGAAGCCTCCTAGCGATGCATACTTACCTCTACTTTCTTCATCGGGAAGAACAGACAGCCGAAAGGGGAAATTGGCTCGTCCACTCGTTACTTCGCCCTCCCGTTGATCTCATTTAGCTTCAAGAGCCTCCAGCCTTTCTTGGTCCAACAATATGAGTAGACCTTAGTGAGTGTTGACAAGGAGAGAGGAGGAGGAGGAGGAGGAGGGGGAGGCATTTGAGGCTGCAGTGAGCAGTTAAGAAGAGGCTGGTAGCAGCGTGAGCAAAGCAATATTTTCAAGAGGCTTTCCAAAGTGTGACATATCGGACAATTGTGATGGTGAGGAGAGGAGAGGAGAGGAGAGGAGAGAAGAGGAGAAGGAAAGTTGTCCCGCATGGCCGCGGGGTAGAAAGCGTGGGGAGAATGACGTAGTTAGTGTAAAAACAGAGTGGAGTGGAGTGGGGAAGTTCTGGTAAATAGGGTAAGGCGAGTAGCAGGGTAGGCCCTGCATTGTCTCCCATGGGCATTGGAATGCATGAGGTATTGGAAGAATTAACGTGGTGTTAGGAGGCAAAATTTGCTAAAGCGAATGGAAGTATGTGAGGCTTCTGAGGCTATAGTTGGATGTGATGCGCACCAAACTTGCTGTCAATTGACCGTGAAGCAGCCGTAAATGCACAGACATCGCCGGGCCGGGAATGCGTCCTCTTCTTATTAGTGGAAGCGCCGCTCACTGCACGTGCTTGGATATTCCTGAAGACACTCATGCAGCCCGATTTGCGTGGACTCCTGGACTGATGGTCTGTTGGCGTGTTATCGCGTTGGACTACTCAGCAGTCTTCATAGTTTCTGCCTATTCAGGAAGGGAATAGTCGTCGTCATGCTACTTGCTCACCACTCTCCTTTTAGAAAGTCGGCGCCTTTAACGTCCCCTAATTTTGGTGAAGTTACATTCTAGCCGGGCACGGTCCTTACTCAAGGCGTATTCTCTCGTCCGCTCCCCTATCCACTCACCTTGCATGTGTCCACCTTCGCCCTCCAAAGCTCTGCACACCTCATTTCCCCGCTCGACTCCTCGACTCCTCGACTCATCGGCTCACCAGCTTCTCGACCTCCGATGCGCTTCCCCCTCTAAGTCTCACCGATTTCTATCATCCACTCACGCCATCTACCTCTTCCGCCAGAAGCAACAATATAGATTCGCGAGTCTTCTTTTCCGCTGCAAATAAGATAAGTCATTTGGCATAAATGCCTCAGAATTTGATACCAACTTGCACCAATGCTTGAAAACAATGTACACTGGTCGCTTACAGATGTCCTTGTAGATGGCTTCGTCGGCGGCGTCTCCTCACTGTAAAGCTTTCGGTTGGCGCCTATGCAGAGGAGACACGTTTTCAGTCAATGACCACTCGTAACCCGTTGCACCACACTACTGGCCAGGACAGGACTACTTTCATTGTAAGATGAAGTAAGTGAACTCTCACGGATTCGTTTGAGTGCTTTTTCTAAGGGTTCAGAGTCATCATTTACAGACTCATCTTGCAATAGCAAGGTCCACCAACCGTTGGCAGATGCGCCTGTGGATGGTTTTGTCTGCGGCGTCTCCTCCCTGCGATGCGTTTGGTTGGCAACTGTGTCAACGATCAGTCATAAACCATTGCACCTCAGTTCTCAGGAGGGCTACGTTGATGGTAAGATGAAGTAAGCGAACACTCACGGATACGTTGGAGTGCTTCTTCAGCCGATTCAGAGCCATCTTCCGCAGACTCCTCTTCTTCCTCCCCCGACTCCACCACATAATCCAATTCTCCGCCGCGTGAGTCGTCCTCTTCCTCCCCTTCTCCCTCCCCCTCTTCGTCTACCTCCTCTCCTTCTGCTTCTGCTTCTGGTTCCCTTGATTCCGTGCATTCTCTTTGCACGCTTCCGCATTCTGCCTCTGAAAATAATTCTTGCATGCCTATTCCTTCATTCGCATCTTCTTCTCTCCCTCTCTCTCTCACACTCGTCTTTCCCCTTTTTCTCCGCCCCCGGTCTCCGCAACCACATAATCATCCCCATCCGCAATCGATTCCATTTCCGTCCCCGCTTCCGTCTCCGCCTGGCGCGCATTCGCGTCCGCCTCCGTCTCCGTTCCTATCTCCGCATCCGCTTCTGTTTCCTCCCCCGCCTCCGCCTCCGCTTCGGCATCTGCCTCCGACGCCGACTCCGACTTCGACTCCGTCTCCGCCTGCCCTTCCTTGTCTGTCTTCACCTCCACTTCCACATCTACTCCCGCTCCCGATTCTACCTCCTCTTTCCCCCCTCCCTCCGCTCCAATCTCCAAGCCCTTCTTCGTCTCCACCTCCGTGTCCGTGTCGGTTTCCAATACTACTTCCACCTCCTCTTGCACTTCCACCCTCCACTCGTCACTGTCTGTCACCACTCCTGCCGAAGCCAAAGCCAAAGCCGAAACCGAAGCCATCGACTCTGACTCTGACTCTGACTTTGACTCCGTCTCGCCTTTCGTCCCAGTCTCCTCAGCAGTTCCACTCCATTCTTCTAATTGTGCTGACACTTCCTCTTCCGCCTGCACCTGCACCTCGACTTCCAATTCTACTTCAACCCCTCGCCTCAATACTTCGTCTTCCTTACTAACTTCGAGGATAGTGGGTAAGGCGTCGAAGATGGCATTAAATATAGCATCATGCCGTTGGCAACCCCCATTCTCAACAGTAGGTGCAGGGAGGCTTTCAAACCTGTCTTTCTTAAAAACGGGACGCCTCTCTTCTTTCCTCGCCCCCTTCCAAGAAGTACTCTTTACCTCTACCACTTCTGGCAGAGGCGCTAGATGAGTTCTCCTCCTCCTATGAGTGGGCCGATGCTGCGCTGACTATGATTACGTCGACCAGAAGGCGATTTGACTGGTCTCACAGTCTGCACAATCGCCTTCACTCATCACGGGGCAAGTGTCTGAGTGGGCACACAAATAAAAAAGGAGGTAAGTCGGATGACCCAAACGGCCCAGAGGGATGGGGGAGGATAGTGAGGTTAGCGCCTGTTGGCAGACTGTTTAGGAGGTTAGCGGAGAGAAAGACTATTTACTTTTCTCCTCGTCACGAAGACATGGTTTGCGCTCCCACATTGTAGGTTCGGGGCTCGATGGCACGGATATTCTACTTCTGCCAAATCTCTCAACGCCATGTTTAACGGATGCTGACCACGGCGCTGGAGATGAACGCGCCGGCCTGCACGGCCGACTCTTCTCTGCAACTTACCGAGAAGAGTGCAACCGTCCACATGCCGTCCACTTGCGCAGTCCACTTTCGTAGACTCCACCTGACTCCGAAGTGCCTGAAAATGTCGCCGTATTCGCCTGAACGCCAATGCGAAGAAGCAATTTCTACCGCCCTTCATTCGGTGGGCAAGCAAGCAATCAAGCAGAGGAGAGCAAACGTCAAGTTCGCAAAGTGACTTTCTGCACGAGGAAAGGCATCAACAAATTCAAATTCCATTGATACCGCAGCGCACAATCGATTATAGCGGCGTCAGTAATTCTTCATGCCATGGTTGGCAGCACTTCGTGTGTGGACACGTTCGAGCAGTTTTGAGGGATAAATTAAGGCTCCAGGTAGTCAGGTATGTCATGACTACTTTTGGTAGCGGCGTAGGCCATACTCTGGTGGGGTGGTAATGAGCACCCTTTGGGCACTTCTGACTGAATTCAACCTCTGTGAAGAGGCTGCCACTTGGCTAGCTCAGTAGTCTAACCAGTTTCCAGAACTGCCGACTCGTTCCTTGAAACGCCCTCACCTTCTGCTTCGCTTTTGCCTTCTGCCTCGGCGGTCAACCCACCTTTCTGCCTCTGCAGCTGCATCTGACACTATCGTCTAATCCAACCTTTTTCTCTACTGATTCAGAGGTCGCCTGTCAACCTCAGTACTCGCCCTCGATATCAATCAGGTGAGAGTGAATAGACGGTTTCCTTTCCCTCTAGTCACCTTAATTCTGGTTATCCTCCATTATCATTACGGCGCCACATCGGGAGCACTTTCTCCCACAGGCGACCAAGGCGAGGCCGCGTTTCCCTAACCGATGATTTCCGCTTGTCCTCGCTCCTCTTCGCATCTGCGGTGCGGATAAGCGCAATCTGTCCTTGTATCCACAATACTGTGGTCAAATGTCACGCGGCGTCCATTCACCCGCTGTGGGGTTGGCAGGCGCTTCTTTGCGTTCCCATTTTTGGAGGTGAGATGGGACTATTATTTCTGTGCAATGAGAGGAATAAAGCAGATTTGATAAGCCCGAGGCCATCACCTATAAGATTCCACGTACAAATCGGTTGCCTTCAGTTCGTCCACTATCACCATGACAAGTGACATCTTGTGGGTGGTTGTGTAGAAGTGAATGGACAGTTGAGACAGAACATTTAGTTACTGACTAGTCTCAACTCATTGAGTCCACCGAGAGCGGCCGTGGCATAATTTCTGAATAAACCATGCTTATTGCAAATGGTGTTCAAAGATTTTCTCCAAGAATACGCGCATTTCTTAAATGGCTTAAGGACACCGGTGCACCAAGCAAATCATTTAGGACAAAACGGAATCCAGAGTTGTAGACAAACGCAGTGTAGTGGTGGAATGATGTTGGTTGACATTATGAGGTCTCCATCGAGTGTCAACTATTGATACCGCCTCTCACGATGAAGGCGATTAATTGGTATTAGTCCTCAACCACCACTTGCAGAATGTCAATGGATATGGTGGCGGGACTGAGTGTGACCTCCTAAATGGTGGTCTCGGACCATTATTCAGTGTGCTATATCCCCTCAATGTGGAGAAATACTTGTTTTCTCACGGTTCCATCGGCATCTCCACTGGCGGAGGGAGTGCGCATCACCGAGAGAGTTGGCCTTTTGAGGATTCCTGACTGCAAATCATTTTCAATACCCGACGTCCGTACGACATGTTTTCCCAGGCAATCTGGCAGATCCGTCAGCTCCACAAACGTGTGTGAAGGAAGGGGACGCAAAATGGTGGGTGGAATACAGAATGTGTAGGTTAACGAGTGAACGTCCGTCGGGCGTTGACGGTTTAGGCAGCGAGTCAATGAGTTGCAGTCATTCCGAAGACGAGTTGCACTCAACTGTCCGTAAACGGGGCTATAAAAATCGATTAGGAGGGGCCCGACGAGGTGAGTGGCCCTGCAATGTGAAAGTGCGTCCTTTCGTAATCCGTGCTAGCCAGCATTCTCCACCACCGTTAGCCACAGACGGTATCTCCCAGTATCGGATTATTTCCCCAGTGGAAGCATCCTCCGCTCCAAGGAGCAATCGAACGAATGAACGAAGAAGTTTCAACGGTTTCACCTAACCGACGAGAAGCTTTTCGTTGGTATAGCTGAAAGCTATTACGATGAGAGTTATTTTGGCTAAACGCCCTCTACTTCCCTTGACAGATCTCTTCTCCAGCCACCAAATACGTATTTGACAAGTGCCTTATTAAGAAGTCAGGCGGATGAAGAGAATCGGCGAATTAGCACACACATACTCCTCCACACTGGCCTACTGAATCGTCGATTATGCCGGATGTCGCGTGTAAGTGGTATCCTTCGAACTCGACGAAGAGGGAAGTTAACGGTATTCAACTGCGGTTGGGCGAACCATGCTTTAATCGCACATATCATAAATTGTCAGAGTGAAATGAGAGTCCTTAGCTCTGCTTTCTCCCCATGTAATGCGCAAACCAGCGACAACTCTCATAACTGTCGCTATTATTTTGCTTCCCCGCTACTGTCACTTCTCTCCTGTAAATCACCCACTCAGGTTCGCCAGGTCCCGTTTGAATTTCTCCTTCCCCTTTCCCTCCAGCTTCACCTCACCTCGACTCCCTGTGATTTCGAATGTTTTTGCGGTAAGCCAGAACTCCAGATAGTTGATTGCCCTATTGCGTAGCCTAAAAGGCTTCTGCAAACCGAAGCCTTCTTGTGTGCACCCAAAAAATGTCGCTATGCCGGATTGTGTGCGGGGCCATGCAACAGATCTTCGCGGGTGCGGATAGGTACTGGAAACAGGGCTACTGAAATCGAGAGGCTTCAAGGCTTTCGCTCATCAACTCATTACAGTGTATTCCGCCAACCTACCAATTACGACTCAGTCCAAGCCTCTGAAGATGCTGCCTGAATTGAGGAAAGATGGTCTAGTGCAATTCCACCGGCTCTTGCAGTTCGGCAGACTTCACCGACAAGTACACTAACACGAAACACAGACTACTGATAAGAGTAGGCGTTGGACTAAGCTCCTCCTGCGATGCTAAAACGCGTATCTCCTCTACGTCCTCGAGCATGTCATCTCGAGGGGATCTCAGCTCAGCTGTCGTAATTCGTAGTGATGTTGAACATTCGCATATGAGATATTCGTTTTCCTCGCATGGACTTGACGCCACATCAAGTAGAGTCATGAATGTTGGTCCCACGAGCATGATTGCTGCAGCCACACATCTTCACTTCATCCTGTTTATCTCATCACGCCTTGTCTCATGGTGAGGGAAAGCTATATTTCCATAAGATAAGTTCCTGTCGTTTATGGCTAAAAGAATACAGTTTTTCAGGTGGGGGATGGGACGTAGAGACTGAGATTATGACATCTCAAAATATTTTCGTATCACATGAGAGTCTAAAGTGGCGGCTTTTGTGGCTGAATTACTCACGGTGGAGGACATTTGACGTAGCGAGCTGATGGAGAAGTTGTGGAAGACTGAATTAGTGACGACAAGTTGAGACCATGAAGCAGTCCAATCGACCGGATGAGATGGGTGGATAGGATAGAGGCCGGAAGAATTGGAATGACGGTGTGGCTCTAATGCAAATGATTTCACGATGTGATAAAATAGAAGGCAACTGAAACGTTGATGCTCTCGTTGTTGTTTGCCATTGTAGGTCTTAAAGAGAAGAAGATACCATGGTTACATGTAACACTAATTGATCAATGCGGAGGCAATGTGGAAGCACTACTGACGGAGTTATCCCTATATGGAAATGGGGAGACCGATAAGGAACCACCAAGAGGAGAGCGGGCAAAAAGTGGCACACAAGGCAAGTGATTAAATCCCCATTTTAGGGGATTGCCAGACTGAAATTGAGAGGATGTATTGAAACTCGGTGGAAGTGCGTCTCAGACAAATCATAGAATTGGTGATACTACTACTAACGTCACAGGTACCCGCCAGAAGAGGAAGAACAATCAGAAAAAGTGGAAAGGGTTTATTTTTAACATATCAACAAACTGGTCCATGAACATGCATTAGCGTGAATAAAGGGGAGTTGTTCTATTGGAGGACGAGTGACACCTATCACATCTGTCACTTCCGTTGCAAAATAGGGAAAGTTACTGAGCTCCGATGTCCAAGAATTTGACACCAACTTCCACCAGTGCTTCCAAAGAATGCATATCAACGGCTAATAGATGGGCCTGTAGATGGTTTTGCCGGCGGGTCTCATCGCTGTCATATATTCGGTTTGACGCCAATGCAGAGGAGACACATTATCGGTCAAAGATCACTAGTAACCCGTTACACCACACTACTGGGGAGAACTAAGTTGACTTTAAGGCGAAGTGAAAGCTCACGGATTTGCTTGAGTGCTTCTTCTACGGACTCAGTCTTCTTCCTCAGAATCCTCTTCCCATGGCAATGTCCCCAATTGTAATTCGTCCTCTCCTTCTGCGTCTTTTCCTCTTGATTTCGCGGATTCAGTTTCATTTCCCCATTCTGTCTCTAATATTGATTCCTTCCCACTTTGTTCACCTCCCGCCTCTTCCTCCTTTTTCTCCGTTCTCGTCCTTGTCTCCGCTTCAGCCCTGTCTTTGCTCAAAATAGGGCCTCTCACTTCCTCTCTCAGCCGCTTCCAAGAAGCACTGTTGACTTCTACCACTCCTGGCAGTGACGAATAAATACTATCACGAGTGGGCGGATGCTGCGCTGACTGGGATTGCGTCGACCAGAAGGCGACTTGGCTGGTCTCACAGTCCGCGCAACCATCTTCACTCATAACGGAGCAGGTATCTGACTGTTCGCACAAGTAAAAAAAGGCACGTTAAATGGCCCAAACGGCCCAGAGGAATGGGGGAGGATGGCAAAGTTAGCGCCTGTTGGCAGAATGCATAAAGAGTTAGTTGAGAGAAAGACTAACGACTCTTCTCCTCGTCACGAAGACATGGTTTGCGCTCCCAAGTTGTAGCCTCGGGGCTCGATGGTACGATGATATGATCCTGCCAAGCCTCTCAACGCCACATTCAACGAATGCTGACCACGGCGCTGGAGATGAACCCGTCTGCCTGCACGACTGACTCTTCACTGCAATAGCCATGAGACAGAAGAATGAGATATGGCCAAGCAAAAGACCAGTAATGGAGACAATTTACCAGGAGGAGCCTAATCGTCCACTTACGCCATTTTCCGTAGACTTCGCTGGTCTCCGAAGTCTTTGAAAATGGCGTCACATTCTATTGACGACAAATGCGACGAAGTGCTTCCGCCCGTTCTTCATTCTATTCTTAAACAATCAGAGAAAAGCAAACGTCAAGTTCGTAAACTGACTCCCTGTACGCCGAAATAGGCGGGAGCAGCATCTGATCGAGCTACGTACTGAAAGTTTAAGCGGACTCGCATTGTCGTATTTGGACTCGAGTTGGTGAAAACGAGACATACAAGGCAGAATTGAGTTAATGTGACTGATTTCGGGTCAAATGCTCGAAATTACACAATAGTGAGTCCCAAAATGTATGCAAAAGCGAAGATGGAGTATAATCGAGCTGCGGGATCGCAATGTCGAGTTTGTAGTCGGATAGTAGAAATTGGAATCGTGAATGAGATGGCCTTTCTGACTCAAGGCAATTTGACTCAGTTCCAAGTGCAGAGTGAGACGTTTTCTTCTTACTTCGCCAACTGGTATATGCTATGAATGACCTTATCTTTGGCCTATGATGGTCTCCTTACTCGGCTTAAAATGCTACTTCTATGAGCTTATACTCTAGCGTTACCCGGCCATCTGTCTCCACCTTGCCTCCTTCCTTATTTTCATTTGACGTCTTAAGTCTTCTATCCTATTCTCTTACATTCGATCGATTGGAATGCCTCATGCTCACAACGTATCGTAACAAATTCAGTCTTCCAAAAAAACTTTTCCCTCAGTCCACTGCGTGAGATATCCTTGACGACGAGTCCTTCCGCTTTACTAGATATATTGTGCATTTCGTCACAGAATAAACACTTCAGTTGGAGAAGTTGCCTAATGGTAAAAATGCTATCATCTGCTTTGTGATGCCGAGTTGCTGAGCCGGCGAAACCATTCACAGGCCCATCCGTAAGTCATTGATATCCATTCCTTTGAAGCATTGGTAGAAGTTGGTTTCAAATTCTTAGGCATTGAGGCGCAATGACTTGTCCTATTTTGCGGCGGAAGAGAAGACTAACGAGCGTATTTTGTTGCTTCCGGAGGAAGAGGCAAGTGTAATAGGTGTCCTTCGGCCTCAAATAGAACAACTCGCCTTTATTCACGCCAATACAGATAATAAGGCTGCTAAGTAACTAACAGTTCATGTTCATAAATCAGTTCGTTGATATGTTAACATGAAAACCCTTCTACTTCTTCTGGCGGGTTCCTGTGACTTTAATAGTAGTACCACAAATTCTATGATTCGTCTGAGATGCACATTCATCGGGCTTCAGTGCGTTCTTTCAATTTCAATCTGGGAATCCTCTAAAATGGGACTTTCTTTATTTTCACTATCGGTCTCCCCATTTCCATTTCCATATGCAGTTCTCCCCCACTGCCGTTCGGTTGGTCAAGTAATGCTACATGGATCAACGGTATCTTCTTCTCTTTAAGACCTACAAATGCAAAACAACAACAACAACAACAACAACCACGTTTCAGCAGCCTTATATTTTATCATAGCGGGAAACCATTCGCATCAAAGCAGCACCGTGAGGCATGAAATGTCCAAGTGCCTCGTATAATAATGCCACCGGAGGTTTGACAGTCTAGGAAAATGGCACAAATCTCACGAGTGGTGGCACATATCGTAGTATTCATCATGCGAACATATTTTTCCTAAGACAATCAAAGCTTTGAAAGTAAACGTGTACATGTATCATACATTTACGGCGGTCCGAATTAGCAGTAATCGAATGAGATTGCTAAGGACAGAAACCCTACCTCCCGACGCATCTTTTTGTTACTACAAGACCATTTCAACGTCGCCTACACTTCATGACAAGATGCCGATCTTCTCTACGCTCTTCCGAGTAAATTGATTTATTCTTACAAAGGGAATCATTCTGGCATCAAAGCCAATTATTAGCTACTAAGAACCAATTTACAATTCGTCATACGAATCTCAATTACTCAAATAAGATATCATGTGAGACTTAAGTAGCAATTGCGCCTCCTTTTCTGGGGTGGAAAAAAAACCTTACGCATGAATTAGCAAATAGCCTTGAAGAGCCCTTTACCAGCATGAAAAGACCTAATTGATCCTTGTTTGCCCGCAATAAAAATGACCAATGTCGTACTAATGAGCTTAGGCGACAAGAGGCACAAATCCACCCACTAAACTAGCTTTTCTTACATTCCAACCAACTTAACACCACAGGCCCGAGTGCCATTACATGCCACAGACAAAATTCGCAAGAATTTGTCATCAAAAAGCAATTGTGATGAATACTTAGTAACAATCATTATCAACTAAACAATTATAAACCAACTCGCTCACTCCTGAGATCGCGAGCGCAATCGTACACAAATAAATCCAACCTCATCAACCCGGATCCACTAAAACAATCGTTTACCTTCTCTTCTTTTCCTACTACCTTAATTTCTTCTTCGATGAATTCTACACAAAATTGTGTTTCTCTGTTTTCAAATATTTCATGGTCAGCCTTACTGCCGCCTGCAAATTTGTCATATAATTTGTCAAGTCATTATTTGTTGAGTTTATGCCCTTTACACCTCTCTCGACGTCTTTGACAAAGTTTCTGGGATGATTATCCATTTGTGTGAGGCATATTCCATGGCCCTTGACACTATCTCTCTCCGTTAAATTCATGTTTCCACCTCTCCTTCATGCTGTTATATTCAGCATTCAAACAAACACCGGTTATTATGGGTCACAATTTACGCTCCACTTCACTTAGATCACTCTTCTCTGAGCGCAGCCTGCATTCTTCTTCGCAGGTGACCATTTCGTCAGTTTACACTGTTTACTACAATGCTCTAAGTAATATCAGCCATCTATTTCAGGTCCCGTAGCACGGTTTCCCACACCGCTGTCCTCCGTTCCCTCTCCCTCGTCATAAAAGTGTTGTTCAGGACCGATTTCGCGCCCTCTCTCCGATCTTACTCTTCCGCATTCTCTCATTATCATTCCCTCATTGGGCTCATTGTCTCAATTTTGCTGCTCTGTGCGCATTCGCTATCGCGCCTTCACGTGAAATATTCATTAAGTCATATTCAAGCAAGTAATCACCTTTAAGATGTTGAACTATTAGTTGAACGAGTTTCGATGGGTATGAAAATGATAAATAATTAGAAGTGTATTAACTTATTCGGCTTATTGTCAGCAGTATAATTGCCACTGAAATTGTGCCAATTTTTTAGGCCATACAGCAAAGCAGCTTCTGATGTAGTCGAAGAGAGGGCATTGGATTGATAGAGGAATAATACAAAATATACATTTTGTTTTAGTGGATCGGCAGTAGCTTTGTTATGGGTCGGTACGCATTTCAGCGAGCGATTGAAGCTAATTTCGTACTTCCGGTCGTCGGAGTGAGTCTCCTAGTTTTCAAATTCTTAATTGCCTGTCATTGCTACCTAATGTTTGTCAAAAATGCCTTTTGGTGTTAATTGTCCCCCACTTCTTCACCAGGTGGTTCGTGAATTAGGTGTGTGGAGAGAAGGTATCTATACGGGTGGACATTTGCCTCTCTCCCCTAAACTTGTCTCAGACTAAGTCTAATTGGCCTTAATTAGAGCTAATTTAGTCAGTTAATACAGCTATTGCGCAGGGAATCGAGTTGTTAAAAAATGCCATTGTGTCGGCTAGTGAGCACACTGTCTCCCATCCAGGTACATAAGTAAACACCGAGATGCTGATGTGTTTTTTGCAGTCTGAAATGGTTGTATTTGAACTTCTACCATTAAAATGAACTCTGGTCTCCATATTGAGTGTCTGTAATAATAAAATGTAGTGCATTGGACTTTGACCGTACAGATGAGAAAGTAGCCAATCAATTAATTGTTAAATTGTGAATCAATGGTTACTTTTCTTGTTACCTTTTTTGTCTTTCCACTAGGGGAGGGACAATTTTACCGAGTACTTTGTCTTTTCCGGTGTGAACGTTTTATCATGGGTAACTCTTCTCACCCTTTCCAACAAATCTTATTCCCCCTTGTCTTCTGATGACTTCAATGTCGGGCTCTTGTGCGTACGAGTGATTGTCCTTGCATTGAATATATTGTTGGTTTTGGCTGATAGCAAGTTCTTCATTCCAAGCTGTATCACCTCGTCCTGTCATGCTCAAAGCAGGTACTTAGCTTTTTAGCATCCGTTTGAATATTTTTTTATAATTTTAAACCCTCTACTTCCTCTAACAAGTGCTTCGTTTCCTGCAGCATTTCTTTAATGGAAGTATATTCCTCTCGTCGAACTAGTCTAACAAGTGTTTCCATGTGTCTACGCCTGGGTAGATTGTATCGCCAGTTGTGATGGACCTTGCCTGATGACGCGATCCGGTCAAGTTCTTTTCCTGCAGCAACTGGCCTCCGCGCAAATCCCCCACCCTGACTCTTTTACCCCACTTTCCTGGCTGCCATTGTCGCTGGCGCGCTGGCTTTGCAAGTGATTGTGTATTCAGCTGTTGCAACACCCGTTTTTATCTTCGCAATGTTATCGCCCCTCCGTTTTGAGGAACTCTGATTAAGTGGGCACTCTTTTCATCATGTCCTATTCCGATATTTCATGATGTCTTTCATATTCTACACACTTTATGCGATGCACTTGCTGCTACTTCCACAGCTCTTCACTCTTAGGCTTCGCGTGGCTTTACACTCAGTCCTGCCGCCCGCCTGAACGGACCCTTCGGACGTGAAATTAGCACGTGGACAGATGGTCACAATTCGCAGTTCGGAAGTGCCCAAAGAGGCCGTTGTGGGGTTATGGGAGGCATCCGTTTTTCGACAGTGTTTTCCTGCTTGCACAGTATTTTGCTGGATGGTGACAACGCCAGGTGCAACTTCTGTGATTTTCACCTCTGATATGTCAAGCATTTTGCCCTTCAACCGGTTATGAAGATTAAGGATGTTATCGAAATCAGCAATAGAAGCTTTCCTCCTTCGCAGGAGACCCATCCACTTCTTCCACGACGACGTGACGGCTTTTTCCTAAGGAACATGAGACTCCGACTTGCTCCGGGAAGAGCGTGCATTGCGCACCGTTAGAAGAATATTTTTCAAAATGCCAGTCAATAATTCGTAGGCCAAAGGGTTCAATTGTATGCGAGTATTAGTTTTTCGCTTGTCACTTCTTCACCGAATGTCTGACACATCGCTCTAAACACTGCACAAATAAAGTGTCGGGATGAATTTTTATTCTACAATAAAGGAGTAGCCTTTGGGCATGTCCTGCGTAGATCACTGCTTCGCATACGTTCTTTCCAGCGTGAAGAGGGCTTTTTTTTCTGGCTAACTCAATTGTACAACTTCTACTCCTTTGACATCTCATGAGGAGCATTGAGCAAGGTAATATGGGCATAAATGCAATGAATAGGGGCACGAGAAATAAGTTGATAGATTCATTAGCGGTCGTGAATATAGTCTTTCCGAAGGTGGCCGTTTTAAGCTTTATTGCTCGGCTGCAGGCTTTCGGTGAAACGGTGCTGATTTTCGCCTAGACTCCTTCAGATAGACAGGCATAGCCACGAGTCACAAGTGACGCTCGCGCTGAGCAGAGAGTGTTTTAGTTTGTAAGTGCCTAATTGTCAATCCTCGTTACTTGGCATTCATCAAGCATGCTTTTTCGTGATAAATCCTTGCCATTGTAGTGGAAAGTAGGTTTGAAGACGAAAACAAGTAGTTTAGTGGGTGGACTTGTATCCCTTGTCGACAGAGTTCATCCGTTAGTTGCCAGATCATAGGGGTCGATCGAGTACTATTTGAGTCAGATTGTGCTGGTAGAGTATTGTTCTAGGTCTTTTTGCGCAGTTTTCCGAAAGAATTATTTTGTTCCACAGAAAAAGAAGCAGATTCAATCCAAGTCGCCTATGATGTCTTTGTTGGCAGTGATGGTTTGCATGCTGTATGACAAAAAGGATGCGAGTAGAAGGCAGTCGGATTTAATGCTGGAATATACGCTTTTGTAAGAAGAGGTCTCTTTCAGTTTGGACAATCTTTCCTCGGAAGAGGATTTTCGTATCGTCGGCCGACTTGCATACGCTCCTGTTAGTCGACTTCCTTAGTTTGTAAACAAAAATATGACAAAATCAGGTCACACGGCTTTCGCATAAGGATATACCATCGGAATTAGGCTCAAAACTTTGTAGAGACGCCTTCATTCCCTTTTGTGACTATCAAGGTATAAACTGAGGAATGAGGATTTATTTTGCAATCATGATTCACCTGAATTAAAAATGCCTGCTGGGGTTCACTATTTGCCATATCCAGAACTAAAGGAGAATCCCGCCAACACGGCAACTTAGTGCCCCCGCATGTTTGGAGATTGACATTTACACGTAAAGTCAACCGACTGCGGGCAAGCGGTCTTGCGAGCTTTTGGAGGGGTAAAGTCGGGGTGAGCGGGATGAAAGTGGGGCTGAAAGGCACTCTTATGAGGTAGGGAGGAGGAGGTGTAATAATATGCAATCAGTGAAGGCTGATGTATCCTGTTGAAATGGTCAAATGGGAGGAGGAAGAACTGAAGACCGGTGGAGTGCCAGTGGTATTCTACGATCACCAGCGGACGGGTTATTTATGATCAAGTTGAGTGAAACAGTGTTGAGGAGATGTATAAACGTGCCTTTGACGGAGGAGAGTAGCCTCAGGCAACATGGAATATGCCACGTGTAAATGGAGATGGGCAGCATTGACCGAAGTAGGATTGGTACAAATTTAAATATAAACACGGAAAATTATTTGATAGGCTAATTTGCCCCAGTGGAGTTGTTAAAGTAACTAGTGTTAAGTTCTCATTGCACAATAGATAGAAACAGGTTTACTGCCGTCGCTTAGAAGATCAATCGAAATCGGTGGAAGGGAAGAGCAGAGTTTGAAATCGTTGTAGTAAGTCGGAGGTGCTAGTGGATGGGGTGGTTGGCTGGTAATTACGTTACTGGCAAATGTGCTGGCGGGCGTGAAATTTATGCTATGAGGCAGAATTAGAGCTGTCCATAGATCTTGTTGTGTTCGAAGTTCTTCAGTTATTCCACCATTCCTCTTGGAGCTGGACTGTCGTATTGTCTGGTGAGAATTTGTGTTCATCTTGAGAACTTTTCACCTGAGCCGTATTATTGCTTGTTCTGATCCCCTTCCCCTACTTCAGGTGACGACTCAATCACATCGACTTGCTCCTCTGCATCGCCGGTCAGTTGGTGGTGGAAGAGAGGATGAGGCAGCTCAGGCAAGTCAGCAGCCACTTTACGCGCAGTCTCGACATCGTCTGCCACAGTGAAGGCGGTGCCATTCGGAGAATTCAATGCGAGGTAGCGAAGGAGGCTGAAGGCGAAGGCATGGACAAGTGCGAGAGGCATTTGACAACTAACGGGATACAACAGGAAGTTCATTTTGTGATTTTGGGCGAAGGAAGCTACTCAAAGTGAGATAGGTCAACGCAGTCCTGGTAGAAGCCTTCTGCACACGTGCAACCTAATCTGTTTACTGAGCATTCACAGTGTTTACATTGAGGGGCAGGTGGATGGGAGGTTTGCACAGGAGAGTTTAAACTCTGAGCCAAGTCCCAAATGACTTGGTACACAAGAAAAAGGATGGTGATCACACAATCCCTAATGCTTCAATCCTCGTCCATTCGCTGAGTGAGTTGAGGTCTTCGTGGCCTGTGCGATCTAGTTGGTAGTCAGGCGATCACAGTCTTCAGGTTGATAAGTTGCAAAGCTCAGCCGCAAGTGACCTACTTCTGCAATTTTCGAATGCATGTTTTCGTAAGCACCCTCTTTAACTCCTCCCGATCGCACTTACCACCACTTCCTCTAGTGGGAAGACTTTGAAAACTTGAAGATTACCTGCTACAAAATTGCAAGTCTGACTGACGCGAGAAGTTCCTTAATTGACGATGCCCTACGCCCACTCCTGCTATCCTGCACCCAGTGTGTGAACGGCTCGCATCACATGCAGCCAAATCTCTTGCCAAACTGCAGCAATGCACACACTGATGAGCTCAGTGGTAGTGAAAGCCACCTGTCGGCACCGCCATCTCGTCTGCTTAACAGGCGATCCTAGACGCTGAACATTTCACACCATCCGTCTGCCTCGACTCCCACCACCACGCCTCCGACTACTTCACCTACTTCTCTGCGACATAGTGCTGATGTGAACTGAGCCCCTTCAAACGTGGGTGAATGGATGGACTCGATCCACTTTGCCCGTACACCGCATTCTGCAGGGCAGTTGCTCCAAGGAGAAGAACAACCTCTATGTCAACTCATTGTTAACTGACTCCCGAAAAATCTATGGTCGCATTTCATTAATTGTCGTTAGTAATTGCCCATTTCCGGATCCGGCTCAGCCTCCTCCCCACAGCTGATCACAAAGTTGTGAAGCCAAGCTTCTAGCTTTGCAACCAAGACGAGATTGACTACTGTGAAAGACGCATTGAGTCTAGAATGTGGTCACCTGATGTGCGTGTTGGTGGAGTGAAGGAGGCGGAAGGGACAAAGCGGAGATATTCGTCGAATTTGAGGAAAGAGTGAACGCAATCTTGTTGTCTACCTGGAAATGAGGCTATGAAGAAGAGAACGGATGAGTGCTTAACGATGTTAACCTGCTCAAGGCCCCAGGGCAAACGACTCCACCTTCCCAAGAAAGGTACCAGGATTGGCACAGATGTAGTGCTAGCTCTTTGCGTGCCGCAGTCTTCCAAGTCTACACGGAGACAATGTGCTCTGCAGAGCGATTTGGCAGCCACGACGAGACAGCCTACTGCAAAAGCCGTGTTGTACCAAGAATGTGGCTGAATCACTTCTTCAACTTATACTTCAATTCAGCGTATTTGATCCCCTCCGTCAACGCTGTCCAATATGCTTTAGTCTATCGCCTTCACTTCTGCCCATGTAATAAGTGACAAGAGGAGTTTCAATCGAGGTGACGTCAGCCGTGAATGAAACTCATCCCAGTGGACAAGTGATCTCGTCAAGGAACAGACTGTTGGAAGATGACGACTGGTCTCAACTCTCTGCATAATCAAGTGCCGCTCCTGCGTACAGCCTGAGCAGCAGTCAAAAGAAGCTGCTCGACATTTGCACCTATCAAAGGCTCCGTCATGAGGATTCCCTTCACTCCGACCATGAAGGCGCTGCAGGTTATACATTTCATTGAGTCGTATCATGCTTTAGTCTGTGCCCAATGAGGTGTAAGTGCTAACTACGGATGGGTAATTGGAAGTAGAGAGATCACTGCCTGTGCAGTCTCCACTCCACTATTACCGTCTCGACACACCACTGGCCATTTCTCTCTGCATCAAAGGCGTCGGAAAGGAAGGCTTCATTGAAGACTACAACCGAGAAGGAAATTCGTGATCGACTTTCTGTGCCAAAGAGTCGTGATGGAAAACTCACTGAAGTGAATGTTGAGCGGAGAAGCTTTCCTCCTCTGGAGAAGAGCAGCGACAGTCTTAGTCTGCCAAGTGTCTACATGAGGAGAGGCGCAACCCTCGTCCCTTCAATTCAACATTCCACACGGTATCGGATCAGTCCCGTTCCCATGTCGTCTTGCCGCAGGCGAGTGAGGTCGTCTCTCTCACTGTTCTGAAGGAGCGTTGTGTCCGATTCTATCGCTGCCCTTCGTCCACTGCACATAGGAATGGTAAGATGCAGTTTATCAATTCTCTTACGAATGCCGACGAATGGATCCACCTGGCCGAAAATGGAAGGAGATTTGTAGATGTGAAAGATATGTTCTGCTTCTCCACTGTCACACCACACTAGTAAGAGTGTCGCAGTCCGTTCTCCCTGCACAGCCTCGTTATCGTGCTGGTTTGCCTCACCAGAGTCAGAGCCCATTTGGGGTGGAGAGGAAGAGAGAGAGAGAGAGAGAATCAATGGTCGCTATATTTCCTTTGAGTCGGACGTGAAATGACGCCTGTGGTGAGGCGTGCCGTATGTTTGACATCAACTCCTAGCCTCCGACTACCTCTCTGCATCTCCTCAATCCGATGACGGCGATTGTGACGGGGAAGGGTATCTTCAAAGCTGACGTAGAGTTCACTTCAACCCACCTCCCTTCCAACAGTCTTGAGGCAGACTTCATTAAAATTCCCATTGACAACCACATGCTATCCACTTCAACATCAGGCAACCAATGCGAATCGTGGGATTCTTTGGCTTCGCATCGGACTAACCGTCTTCCTAACTGTCGCTGCGACGGTTATTTTCTCGAAATCATTTTATTCGGGTAGTGACTGCATGTGAAATAAGAAGGCATCGAGCACATCACATATGCAGCACGCAATCCCAAGAAAATGACCGTCTGTCGGGCGTGAGCCCTGACTGCATGCAGTTCATCCACCTTTCTCCTTGGAGTTGGAGAAGGACACGGTTCAATCCAGAGACTACGTAAAAAAGAACGAAAAAAGGAGCGCCACTCGCGGAGCCCACTTGGTCCAATGGAGGGAAGCCCTGCGACAAGGCCTTAAATAGGCCTACACCTCGGGCAGTTTCTTTTGGCTGCAGCTTTAACTGTCTAGACAAGCAGGCGCTTGACAGTGCAGAGAATGGATGCCAGCTTTCAGTTATTGCGGCTGTTTTCTCCTCCTCATCATCGTCGTCTCAGTCAGCCGTAGAGGCGAGGTTTTTGGCTGGACATGACTTCAGGGGTTATTGAGTTGTCCGTGACATCGAAGGACACTAAAGATCAGCTGTCCACATCATGGGCCGGAGGAATGTCTAGAGGGAAATGATGGGTTGTCAATGCTAACAGCTGTCGGAGGAGGCCATTGCTCACTGTGGATGTGCGTACGTACCGTTGGTGTCGAACCATGTCAGCGTTTATCAAATCGCTGGTGTTCGATGAATGATAGTGAGAAGCCGGACGGCTAAGAGCCACTCAGCAGGCGACCTTCAGCATGACCAAAATAAGCGCGTGACACGGACCAGAGGGCGGTTGGAGGTTGGAGGAGGGGGATGCTCATTAATTGACGAGTGAAAACTCCTTCGTAGTTTTTTTTGGGTTCCTATTCTTCTCGAGCCTGAAGAAGCTGACGAGGAATCTGGCCGTATTCCGCTTGGTCTACGACCTTACGACAATAATCCCGATACCACGTCATCCTCACCCTATCCTGCATGATGAATCTGGTTGAGGTGACGGCCATCCATTGAACGTTGGGCTATTCCATCTACTTCCTACTTCCCATCCACCCCGATGCCCCATAATCCCTTACACTATCGCAGTCTACACGAGGTAGACCGCTCTGAGGCTCTTGTCGGTGAGTAATCGCATAGAATTGCATGTTCCCTCTCGACTTCTTTACGACGTTTATTGAATTCAGCACCATCAAGTGTGATTTTTGCGGTCCTGGTTAGTGTCTAACCAACTGCAATCGGACCTCGCGCTGATTGGTTCACACACCATCGTGCGATATTTTGCGTTTGAAGAGGCTCAATCAAGAGAGCACAGGATCTCCCTTCACTGCCCCTGACAGAGTGGACATTCGATAAGCTCCCGCAAGGGCTGACAGTGTGGTTACCTTATACATTTACATGATGATAATAAAGCCAAAATTATGAAATTTGGTGTTGCAGTTCAGTGACGCTTGTCATAATTCAGCAAAGTGGAGAGCAATCAGTTAGACTCCCCACGAAACCTGCTGCAAACTCGGCCGATCTACTGATTGTTGACTTGGAACAATCGGCAACATTGACAACCGATCCCTTCTGTCGTACGTTCTTCTGCCCCACAATGTGGACATTGATGACCACATCTCGTCTCTATCGTCCCTGGATGTTGTGGACAACTCCATAAGCTCTGAAGCCACTCCCAGCCGAAACCTCGCCTCCACGGGCAACGACGAAGACGACGTGGACGCCGCGGACAATAAGAAGGAGGAGGAAATAGACGAAATAACTGAGAGAAACATCAGCGATGTTGTTTACCTTCGGAGTGCAGCGATTCATGCTACTGCTCCTGCATGAAAGAAGAGTTGACTCTCAAGCGGAGGTGAATCACTACCATGAACACAGGGGGTTAATCTCATCGACTTCATGCTGAGAATTATGGAGGCTCTGGAAAAAAGCATCATCAAATTGCATGGACGCAATAGGCGAGGAAATATGATATCCCACAGACATTTTGACTACGGTTTGATTTGTTTTCGGATTTATTTTGAGAGGCCTTTACTGGTGTAGAATTGGTGTTGGAGGGAGCGCCTTTGCAATTGGACATGGAGGCAGCCGCAAATGGAAAACCAAATATACAAGGAAATTACAAGCCCAGCGCCGTGAGGGCGATAAAAAAACCGTAACAAGGTGGTTCGTTAGAAGTAAAGTAGCAAAAAGCAGAGCCAGGAGTCTGGATGACCTTGTTAGCGGCCTGTTACTCGGTCGTGCGTAAACCTCACCGACCTCGTGCGCTACGCGCCACCTGCAGCAAGGGTCACTGTGGAGCAGGACTGCTTCGAATGCCAGGATGTCGTCGCCTTCATGGTTAACGCGATATAATTCTGATGTTTGAGATCTCGATGGCGGCATTTTTTCCTTTCTTGCTTTCGAATAAATTCACAGCAGTAGAAAAGGCGTCTGTGGCATTTTTTCACTTTCAGTGTCCTAATTGGCGTGTTTCCCCACCCCGCTTCGGAGGGTGAGAGCCTTTCAGCCACATTTGCGTTTATTTCAAGACTTCAGACTGATGCGTTATTCTCCACTCTGGACAGTTCATCGGATACAATTAGGGCTCCCGGTGGTAATCAGTGATTACCCCACAAATGTTCTCTCTGCGTCCTCACACCAGGCGCCGGTGTAGGCCTTGTGCCTGGTGGGGTACCTGATGCTCACTAATTCCGTTTTGACGTCAAAAAACGCATTGAAACCTCGGAAATACTTAGGAGAAATTGGTGCCCTCCTCCTGCCTCTCCCTTGGTGGTTATGCGGGGGACTGAGAGTGATGCCTTACTTAGTTAAGACGCGACTTGCATCAGAGCGCAGGTGGGTTTTAGCCACGACGTGCCATCTCACCGGGAATGTGGTGCACAGATGGGCAGTGATATAATTTCGACCAGCTTCTTTCGCTACTTCATCTCATCAAGCGGATTTGAGCTCCACTGTTTGTACTAGTTTGACGTGCCTTTTTCTTCTTACAAAACCCATGAAATAGGTGTTACATGGAAGTAAAGTCGCACAGGGCGGTTGCGCTTCTTTGAATGTACATTTAACGAGATCTACATTACTTCTGTTAGGCGACACTGATATTACACGAAATTTAGCCGAAAATTATTATCAATCTAAAAAAGTTCCGTCTCTCCCCATTTCCACCTCGTGACACACAGTGACGCTCGCACATGGATGATGCACCACATGTACTGTAAAAGCGCATGTCCTCGCTCCTGCTGCACTTATTTTGCCAAACAAATATATGAGGCAGAGTGTTGAGCTAAGCAGGCGGAATGGGAGGAGAAGGAGGAAATGAGCAAACGAAGAAGAATAAATGAGTCAAAACCCGTTGTAGTTGACACAGCTGAGTAGAATGATAATTGCCCAATTCCTTCGTCTTTCCACCCATATTGCAAGAATTTGTTCTCCCCTTCTCCTTCTGTTTGCCACACGTGAGATTTTGGCTCATGACCTGAAAATCACGAGTGCGAGAGGAAGATAGGGAGTGCGCACTGAATGGGAAAATCGGGGCAAACGGTCTTGGCGGCTTGTGGACGAGTAAGATTGGGGAGAATGGCGGTGGGAAGCAGAGGTCCTATGTGCCTGCTGCTACTATTAACATGTTTGCATTCCCATCTGCTGAGGCCTACGGGCCTTGTCGCCCAACTTTCCCGCAATTTGTTAAGAGCATGACCCACGTGGAAGACCCTGGAAACGGTACTCTTCATTCCGTTGTATCACGCCGCATTCTGTGCTTACTGGTGCGGAAGTGCTGGCTGAAGCGGATTTGTCGGACTCAGAGAAATCACTGGCTGTGCAGCCTCCACTCTACCCCCGCTGCCTGGACGCAGCAATGGTGATTCCTCTCTGCATCAGGGACGTCGTAAAGCAAGGTCTCATTGAGTGACCGACCTTCTGTGCCCAAGAGATCTGAAGAAAAAGCACGGCTTTCCAACCTGGCACAGAATATTGGCTTCCTTCATGCCTGCAATTGTTACTTCGCAGATCTCGAAAATGAAACTAGTCCTATCATATTTCTGACCATTTTGTACATTCAACGGAGAAGAAGCCCAAGTGTTAGTGTCCGAAGTGCCGGCTTAACGAGAGGCGGAATCTACTTCTCTTCACTCGAACAGTCCCCTTGAACCAATGACTTGAACTTTACACACGGTAACACATGAGCAGCGCTTTCATGATGCTGCGAGTTCGTCTTGCCGCAAGAGAGAGGCAAGAGAGCACGGGATAACGCTGATGTGGGCTACTGGGGGAGTGGCTGGGGAAATTTGGCGACCACTAATTTCGATGATGAATGTGGTTCTTATCAACCAGCTCTCACTTCAGTATGTTATCTACTTCAACAGCAAGTAAACGTCCCCTGAACTGTCGCTTGGAGTAACTACGGCCCTTCCACTTTGTGGATCCCGTCTTGACATCCGTGCGTCACATTTCCTCTCCGCATTCAACCGTTTTTCTCTCATTATTCACTTCATCTGCCGCATCTGGTGATCCTTGCAACCTGGTCGCCTTTCATCACCTTCCAACGAGCTGAAGTTCAATCATCCATCTCCGTTTCACCTAGTGCTCGCTTACTTCTCTCTTAAGAATGGGATTCTCATCCTTGGTGAAGTCCACTTTCTCTTACTCCCAATCCCCACATCAGGTTGCCGTCACTTATTTTCTGACTTTGACATATAGACCGCTCATCACTCGGTGGCAGAAATTGAGGCGAGCGGTGGGAGGGACAATTGGGTTGCAGCCTCACAAATATTTGCGTTTGTAACTTCCACCGTGGTATAAGTGCTAAACGTCCTAGTGAAGATGGCTCTGAACAAAATGGACCGCGTCCAGGATTGACGAACTGTAAGCCTACATAAGCTTGGTCATTTCCACGTCTAAAAGCCCTTAAATTGAACAAAGATGAAACAGGTATGTGCCTGCTTAACCGCTAAACTAAAGACCACGTCTATTCTAAGAATTCATCGTGATGTTCCTCACTGCCGATTAAACGCTGTACTGCCAAAGGTTGCCTGTACGAGAACCTTCGTCGCCGACAAAGGGAAGTGCCCAAAAGAAGCATGGGATGCTTTTACCATAGTTCACACGCAATGAGATGAACCATTTCATTCGCATTACTTGACGCTCCCGCGTAGTTAGCATTAAAGCACGTCTGCCACCAGCTCTCGGGACCAACTCAGCTTCCATCACACTTTGAATGCTCATTTACAAGATCCATCCATCATCCATCCACTCGCTATTTGCCTTTTGCATGCACTCAAGAAACACCTTTCTATGCTCGTCGAGACGACTAATGTTGAGTCGTCTCAATGGGACGTCTCTCAGATTTGAGCAATAGCGAGGGACATTGTTGGAAGAAAAGCTCGTTAGTGTTCCCGAAAAGACTGAGGAAAAAAGAAAGAACGCACCGAATTGGAACCAACATTAAAAGGTCTCGGATGTTAACCTCCCAAGATGGCAACAACTTCTCTTGAGAGCTCTGAGGCCCAGTACCATAGGAATTGAATAATAAGCAAAGAACTTCAAACTCAACAAAATCAACAGATAGTATGCGTGCAGCCTTAGGGCATAAATCAAATGTTCAAAATCTATTTTATTGCTGCACAATTCCTGCCATCATGGAATTGTGAACGGTGCGACTAATGGGAAACAAGTTGAGTTGGCTGCCTGAAATGCCCCATAGAAGCTGCGCGAAACGGGACGAAAAGTCACACACCGTTACAGCTTCATTAACACAGAATGCGTCTGTCATCCATCGTCGCTAGTCTTTTGAGGAAACAGATACGGCTGCTGGACATTGTGGAACAGGAGGCGAGGTGGAGCAAAAGGCACCAAATTGATACGAAGACCATTTGAGGCAGCGATTAATGATTTCAGCGGGCAGATGCCGCTTCTAGAAAAGGATCGATCGAGCTATGTACAGGAGTTCCCATTCCACCCCTTCATCCTCCTTAACCTGGCCCCCGTCTTGGTATGTCATTGTGCTACGGCAAAGTCTACAAATGACTCATCGACATGTGTTTGGAGGTGGAATACGAAGAATATAAAAAACGACGACTGTCACTCGTCTGTCAAAAGCTTTCTTCTTTCCCATTTTCTTCTACTTCAGCGGCTCAAAGGCGATATAAATTATTCCATGGTGGCGCGTGCCTCGGTGAACGAATCCGAGAGCATTTGCGGGTGTCAAGATTACCGACTTACTTAATGGTGAATGAGATGTTTCAGTGCAGCATCCTGAAAGCATCCTCAAGTATCAAGTTAGACTGAGGCGAGAGGTGAAAGGAATATTTGCAGTCATCAAAAATAAGATGGGGCCGATTATGGTGGAAACAGGTGGATTAGAAGTCATTAAAGACCCTGTATCGCTTTCACTTTCCCCTTTTCATAAAAAGCAACCATCTGTTCGTCTCCATGCACCTAAATTATTCGGTCTGCAAAACTGGGCGTCTTAACGTAAATCGCCTTAGCTTCACCTCACCGAGTACGGGTGAAGAAGGCCAGAACGGTGGAGCTGTGACATCAGAAAGAAGTAAGTTGGACACCGAGGTGGAATTATTGTGCAGAAAGCGATTGCGTGTGTGCGGAAGTCGTCTATTGAGATGAGCTTGGGACATTTGAAGCGGTCGGGAGAAGTCGACTTGTAAGAGTAGTAGTAAAAAATGTGGTCGAGGGAAAGAAAGTTTGGAGAGAAAGGCCGTTTGTTGCACAATTTAGGTGGAAGAAGGTACCACGTCGACACTGAAATTGGCGAATCGCTGACACTTACACTCCTCACGCTTTAGGAGGTAGGTGTGAGAGAATGGGACTAATGGGGAGAAGAGGAAAGAATGAGGAAGGGGAAGGAGTAGAGGTGAGGTGGTATGGATGATATCTCAGTCCGGTGTGCGGGGTAAAACGAAAACTGACACGGCTTCGTATATTCTCATGTCATTCGCTACAGTTAACTCTCGCTCATCAGTGCACTTTACAATCGCAGTTTCTCTACTCTCTAACATTTGCTCATTCCTCTCGAATTCATCTTTCTTCCTACTCCCAACACCTCCCCTACGCTTTGGTGTTCCCAGAGCCGACCATTCTGATGACAGTCTCTCCATTACAATCCATCCAATCTCTCACTTTTGCGTTAGTTCACTATTTTAGACAACAACCGATTGTAGTGACTGGCATTCAGAATCGTCTACGAGGGAGCAATTTAACGGAAGGGGAGTGCGTTTGGATTGGCGGGTGAAACTGATGATTTGAAGAGTTCGACGAAAAATCCACAGGCCTTGGTGGATAGAGACGACTGTGATAATAGTGACCAACTCTCTCCACTCTTCAGTTTACGGATCGGTGACGGCATTAGTTGGGTTGAGTGATAGGTCTGAAAGCTGGCAATTACTGTTGAGCAGTAGCATGGGAAGCTTGAGGTTTTGAGGGGAAGGAGCAGTAGCCTGTTGATGAGAGGCAGCCATTGCATTCGGTAGCCCTTGGGACTCTTAATGTCGTATATGCATATAAGACCACAGGTAAGAAATCTTTAGGATCCTACTATGCGACAGAGCGCAATGGGGACGGAGTTCTCGCGAGGAAATAGCAGTCTGAAGACCGCACTTCTTGTCTACCACTGAACGCCCAGATTTGTAAGTCGTCCATTCTCATCCACGGCGCATCTCATTTGAGCGAAAGCGGAGTGGAGAAGAGGGGCTGAAAATCTGGGGTGCTCCATATGATCTGCTATAACAATCACATATATTCTTTGCATTTCCTGCTATTTTGACGTCTTCTTCAAGGCCATGGTAACAGTACAGTTTATTTCTATTGTCCAATATTACTCACGTGGCGATTTTTGGTACCGCTAGCTATTGCCATTATTCCCATTCCACTTTGCTCAATCTTCCTTGTGCAATGTCTACAGAGCAGAAATTGTGCATTTTGAGCAGCAAAAAAAAACTATTAGGCATCCATTCTATTACATACAGAGAGATTTAAATGAATCAGCTCTGCAGACTGATGGGTCGGGAGAAGAGTAGTGGAGAATAAGACGAGAATTGTGACTTAACTGTTAATACCCTTCGCAAAAGCTCTCTTGACGCTAGCAAAAACGCGTGCGAAAAAGTCATATACGCAAAACAGTCCTGAAACTGCGCCTTCCCCGTCAAATGATATTTCACCTTGACGCCTTATTTGCGCAGTGTTGTGAAGGATGGAAAGAGGTGAACATCAAAGGGGACAGAAGCGATGAGGAGAAGGGGTAAAAGGGGGAGAAGCAGGCAGCTTTTGGTGCAGTCTCCACCATTCCGGACGCCATCGGCGCGAGCTGCGCTCCTCTCGCACAGACGACTGCGTCCTTGGCAGGACCACAAATCCGCCTAGAGCGCATCTCCTGTTGCAAGAAACTGACGAAGAAGTGACTAGTGGAAGTCAATACTCGCCAACATTTAAACCTTTTGACCTGGGAATTATCGATTGACATTTTAAAAGGTGTTCTTATAACAATGGGCAATGCACGATCAGCCTCGAGCAGGGCAGAAGAAGTGAAAAGGTCTCCTGCGAAGGATAGAGGCTTCTGCCAGCGATTTCGACAACCTGTAAATCCTCATTACCAGGTCAAGAGTAAAGTTACCACCATCTCAGAAGTGTAAATCGCAAAAGTTGCAACTGGCGTTGTCACAACCCGGGAATCTACTCTGCAGGTGAAAACTGTCTAACAACGGATGGCCCAACGTAGTCCAATGAAGACATCTTTGGGTACATGCGATCTGCTCTTCACGACCTTCGGGCCACGTACTCATTTCACGTCCGAAGTGGCTGTTCAAGCAGGCGAAAGGATTGAGTGTAAAGCAACGAAAACCTTAGAAGTGAAGAAGGAATATTCCTCCATCGAGGAAAAGCTCCAGGAGAGAAAAAAGTTATATCAGAGGAGGAGAAGCATAATTGGTTGGAATATGCGGAAAGAGTCATTCACGACTTCAATTCTACCGATTGTGCATGACGCAGTAAAACTTCTCCATCGCCTTGCAGTCGGCGGTGGAGGATGAAGGGAAGAGGCTCGCTGCTATTCGAAAGACCTCATCGTTATATTCGAATTCTTTGGTCACGTCGGGGGAGACAGTCTATGAACTTATTAAATTTGGATGTCCCTCAAGTGAGCTTTGAAGGTCTAAAAAATGAAGCGGTCATGTTAAGGTCAGGTGAGTGAACCTCGCAAGGATTACAAATCGCTTTGAAGAATATCTGGTTCGTGTTCGGGAAACAACGGTCTTATTTGTTAAGCAGTGGATACAAGCATTGTGTGATAGCTCTGAAATGAAATTTTCGCTTTGAGACAATTTAATCTGCTCATTTTTCATGCGCATCCCACAGTCCTTTACTACTTTTGACCCAAAATGTGTGCGATTAAGTGTATTACGCTCTCTTTCCCATTCCGACAGACGAAAACAACTTTAACGATAACCGTATAGTTTACGTAAATGGCCTGTCGATGTTATGACACTAACAATGCAATCTAGACTCTAGCTGAATATATCTTACTTCACTTCATATATGTTTCCCAATACCTTCAAAAATTTCCTCTCCAACATTCCTTAGTCTCCTTTTGGAGTACGTTGGCACATAGTAGATCATGATGGTTCTTAACACAACACATGTTAAACTGCCTTTCGTTGGATTCTCTAGTGTCATGATTGGTTGGCTTAGCCAGTTGAGGAATCACCAAACGTAGGAGAGGCCTTTAACGACCCCAAGGGAATACTCAAACGTAAGATATGATCAGTTGTCAGACAGATTTCTAAGTCGGTGGTAAGGGGTTTTCTCCACTGGTCATAATATTTGTGCGTCACCATTTCCTCGAGGCGGCGCATTGCTCAGCCTTCACATCTACACTCTGCCATTCCACACCTCTCCACTATTTCAGAGCCATCCATTTGAGTAAGCACCTTCTCTTGACGATGTCTTCAGATTCTTCTTGTCTTAAATTAAGATCATGGCACCGAGACCTGCTTACAATTACCCATATTTTGCAAGGGATAAATTTGCAGGAAGTAGGTCAATCAACCAGCCCCACCGTCGAAACGGAGTCTTTGGTAATGCGTTTGTAATTCATAAGTTGAAATGCGTGCTGGTTGTAACGGCGACCAATTTTACGCTAGCTTTTCTGTGATGTAAGGCAGATAATTATAATATCTAACTAGAATAACTGTGTATAGACTAGAGTAAACAGATTATAGGTGGCTAAGCAGGATTGTAATTTGATTTTGAAGGAAGATTCTCTGTTTAAAGGATGGGTGGACACAGATAACAGTGCATTAAACTGAACGCCATGGCTTGACCCAACTGAGCATGGGTACTTCCAAGTAAACTAGTCCTACTAAATTTAAAGAATAATCGGAATATAAAGTGACTTTATCAATTTTGAGTTACTTCAGAAGGTCAAAGTTGAGAAGGTAAGGCTCGGCCTTGAAAGCGGACTTATTAAATAAAAATTACTCCTTCATAATATTGCCGTTGACCTCCACTTTAATTCGCAGAACTAAAGTCGAGGCTACATGATCAGGAAATCTGACAATTTGAGGCAAACACACAAAACGTCCCGAATGGAAATTCCTCGGTGTAAGCTGGTTTCAGTCTCGCCCAATGCTGTTACGCCAAGTGAGCAATAAAGATACAACTGCTGCTTCTTACTTACAATTTACCACCGAACACCATCGGTGAACACACTTCCGCGTGACATAAACATGTCTCTAAATCGGACAATACTTGTGAGGAAGAGGCTCTAAAAGAATGGATAGAATATTGGGCAAAGGATCGAGGGCGTTACTCGCATGCGTGTACGCAGACGTACACGAGGAATAGAAGTGTTGTTTCCATCAACATTTACCGCAAAATTTCACACCTCCCCCTCTTTTGATGCCCATTTATTCTGTTCGCTGGAAATCGTTAGGTGCCTTCGCATTGTCTATGCCACTCACTATTTGCTCCGACCTTCACCCGCCCTCATCGGCTACGTAAATTCACTCACAACTTCCTCACGCTTGGCTCGCGCTTGGCTCAGGCCATACCGTTTACTTACTGCGTGCTAACGGCGTGCATTGAGACCAAAATTCTAGTTACCCTTTCCCTTTCAGTCATATTTTCCATACCATTTCTGCCGCACAAGTACTGATTTCTATACTCCTCCTCCCTGATCTGTGAGTACGTCCAACGCGGCCTAATACGGGTCTCCCCCCTACGCATACCTACGTAGGTGCGAGCATATGTCTCGAAAGACACACTTAATTTTTTTTCGATGTCGATGAATTGACTCTGGTGACACGCTTTACCTTTACCTCCTTTCATTAAAATGAGGCTGGTATCTTGCGGCACTCTGGTTACAAAAACCTATTTCAAATATTTTGTGCGTGCGGCATTCCTTCCCCCATGCCGCCTAACGAGTGTCGATGCAACCACATGGGAAAGATGAAGGAGAAGAAAGGACATTAAATGAGAGAAAGAGGTGATACTTTTATTTGGTGAGTTTACACATCGTAATTTCTTCAATTAAGTCTAAATATGCTGAATTTCACATATTCAAAGTTCTTTTACTAGTCTCGTGTGAGCCGGGGACGCATAAACTAATAAGGGAAAGGGATTAATGCAGTTTGCGATGACTGAAAAAACACAGATGCAGCGGCCGATGCATTTGCAGATAAATATTGTAATTTCGCATACTTTCACAGTCATATCTCCAGCGAAACTACTTCATTTATCTGCCCTTTTACATCCCTTCGCCTTCCCGAATTTGTTCATGTGCTCTTCAGCTTTTTTTAAAGTAGAGATGATTTTACTTCAGCCATGTTATGAGAAATGTGCATTCCTTTGAGTTATGTAGTTGTTTGCATATTTACCTGTTTTTTGACCCAGTTATTCACACTGGTCTTTTCCTCAAGTTGTTTTGTCAGCCTTATCCCAGTTTCACAAATGAAATGGACGAAATTTCCGCAACGGGAAAAGAGGCCAACTTGCGAAACTAGGACAGATGTGCCCACGGTGGGCAACGACATCAAGGAGGCTAAAGCTGGCTATCAAATGTTCACATACTTGAGGGAATAGATGGTGACTGCGACTGGTTTGGCAGAGTGCGCAAAAACAATTGAAACAAAGTGGTCCTCCTTATCCAATAACATTTCTGGCTCCACTCAGCTTTATCTTCACTAGACTTTCGGAGTCCTTCCTTGCCGTAAGGTAATTTTTTTAGTGTCTCGCTTATTGTGGGTTCCGCGACACCGAAGAAAGTTTCGTTTCAAAAACTCTGAAATAGACTACCATTCTTTTCAAGTAAGCGCTGTTGTGACGACAAGGAGCATCCACAATGCAATCTGAAAATGGATTATTGCACTGCTGGAAGACAGATGTGAATGAAGAAGAGGGGACACCCGACACATTCATGTGCCCAAGTCCGAGTGAAGCACCGAAATTAGACTACAACGCATAACGTTACCAACCTCCCTCAATGATAGTGGCCATGTTTGTTGTGGTGAAATATGGCATATAGATTCAGACGTTGGGGCCCTTATACCTCGCCTCCTAGTGTCTCTCAACCTCTCCCTTTCTTGCTGTATCCATCTCTCCTCATGGCCTCATTCGCCGGAGTTGATTTGTGAGCACAAGGCTCCTGATAGCTCCAGTGTAGCAAACGTAGACGTACACGACCAACGACGCGCACTTCCGCGCACATGCGACTGTGAAGATTATGCCTGACGAATGAGGTGGAGCAGGGTCGACCTTGGTTACTCAACTGCACCACAAATGCGTTGGCAATTTTGATTGTTAAGGAGATGGTTTTGTAGGAGTAAGGTGTACAAACAGATATTAGAAGTTTGTTAATTACTTCTGATAATTTTGAATTTCCATCCACTGTGATGGAAATACTAAAGATGTTTAAGTGGAGTTATTGAGGCAATTTTAGTCTACTATGCTAAGTCGTTGTCCACCGCCTTAAGTCGGTTACTCTCCGACCATAATATCGCTTCTTCTTTTAGAATAAGCCAAATGGCCGCAGATCATCTTATATCACACCCAAATAAATAAACAACTAAACAATTCACTGAAGCAATGAGCAAAACTCACGATATTTTGGCATAAAATCAAGTCTGCTTTTAAAAAATAAGGACACCTTTCACGCAGTAAATCATCCAAAACAGTGCTGCCCTTCCTCATCACCTGCTAAAATGTGCAAAACAATTGCAAGAAATGACTGAAATAAGTAGGAACAATAAGGTTAGCCTCCAAGTCAGCGGAGCACATCAAAACAGCTTTGAGAGCGATGGGCTTCATTGGAGGAACTCAAAATATCCATGATCTAATGAGACTGTATATGCATTTCATCCATCCTCTCCAAAGTGTAAGACCTCCACACACCCTCTTGGCTTTTCATCATCAGTTTCACATCGCATTTACGATGGGCACTGACATATTTAGTAGTATTACTTGAAGTGTATACAACGAGGTAGGAATGCTGCAAAAACGGAATATTTCAAAGGGACTAAAGACTGTTTCCAAGGTCTCTGACCCAATATCTGCTAACGTACAACGCTGTCAGGAGGAGTGCATCCCTTGGTGTAGTAACTTGTCGGAGGGGATGAAAGTGGCCACGTTATGCTTCCGCGCAACACTGGTCCATATTCCAGTCGCCAAGTAGATGCATTAGAATTGACCGTTTACTGGGGTTCTAGGGAGACAAAGTGTCTACCCCTACACACGTACTTGTGCAGGTACAAGGGCACATCGCGTGGAAGGGGTTTGATTTGTGTCGCAATATGCTACGATGAGGGCACCATTATGTCTTATGGTGTGTGCGGGACTCTCACTTGCTATCTCACGAACTAATTGAAGCCCCGATAAAAATAGAGTACTCGAGTATATTCCCCTCCAGTGCAATGTCTGTCTGCGTCTATGAAATAGACGACTGCAACCATCAAGGTGCTTGTGTGGTCTGAAAGCCATGAGGACTCTAGAACCAAATCACACACTCGCCTCAACTCAACTCACCTCACTCACTTTACACACACCCAGCATACATCAACGGAGGGCTCTAATAGTATCATGCCATCGATAGACGGTCGCAATTTCGGCAGGCTGGAAATTCTCAAACGAATGCGTTTCACAGAGGTCACTTCCCCTCGTGGGTGCTGTTTGATGCCATTGCCCCTGGTACACATTCACTTGCCTTACTCTATCACAGCAAATTCCCCTTATCATGTCTAAGCAACTCGACTGACACCACTCCAGTGAGAGTGCCACGTTATTCTGTGAGGCAACGGGTGCGCATGTTGACACAATTTGTTATGTGTCTCTCAAATTATGCACTGTAACAAGAACCAAACGTCAATCGTCAACCTACGCACTGATGCCATGAGGCCAGAAATGCACTCTCGATTTTAAGGTGGCAGGTGGCAACATCTTGGATCTGGAAACAGCCCATAGCTCATTTGAACCACACTTTATTTGTCAGCCCTCATTTCCATGCTGTGGTGTGTAAGCGGAGAGTAGTTCGACTTGGTAATGGCGAGATTGTAGTGATAGAATGAGATGGGCGAGTGTGTAAGCGAGACACTGTCAAGAATAAACACTCAAAATGGACAGTGCCTCTAATAAATTGATTAACCCCAACATTTCTAGCCTAAATGATGCCAACTGTCTATTTATTACATGATACGGTTACGGCATCTGGTATGTGTGTGGTGAGTTTTCTTATGTGAATTAAGTGACCACTAAGCACGAATCACACTCCAGAGGCCTGTTAAGAGAGAGAAGCAGATGACGGTTGCCGTCGTCAATTTGAATGACTCGTGCACGTAGTAAATTCGTGTGAACTACGAGTCGGAGAAGCGGATTTAAACTATAGGAGAGGAGAGGTACAATCCTGCTGCGGCTATTTCTCTTCCAAGTGAGGCTTAGGGTAATCACAAAAGTGGCAAAGTGGAAAGAGGCAATGTTAATTGTCGGAAAAACTCCTGCCCCCACCCCCAATCCCGATTTTATGACGAGTTGGGGCATCAGGAGGCAGAGCATTGAAACAGGAAGAACTGACGCGAGTTATGGGGACTACAGAGACAGACGTGCAGCTATAATACAGCAATTAAACCGTGCAGAATAATTCACGTGTCAGAACGCCATATGAATGGGTACGTGCACGTCATGACGAAGGATGCAAGGCGAAGCAATGTCGAGTTGACTAACCACTAAGAAGGAGCCTGTTGACCTACTTCAGGCCGGATAAATAAAAAGCAAACGAGGTAAAGGTCTCAACTGCACGGCAAATGATGCGGAAAGCAGCATTCCTTTTCTTCGCGTATATCTGCGCACGCATAAGTAGGTGTTGTCTTTGCTCCTTTACACAACACTCGACGCATTCACTTTACACTTCCCTAAGAACCATTAGCCCCATTGCCACACCTCTAAGTCACTTGATCTTGCATTGCATCGATGGCATCCGATGTCAGTGTGAGTAAACAAAGCCGGTTTAACTTTATTGTGCGCTTGATGGGAGCAACGTCAGGCCAGACTGAAAGTAACTTGCATGGGAGGAATTTTCACATGGGTAAAGGGGTGAGACAATCTGCATTTAACTGATTCGAGCAGAAAGTAGGAGGCGGAGGGGAAGGAGAGGCAAGTTCAGTCTCCGAACATCGCGTGATTTGCGAGCAATGATAGTGCCTTGTTTCCTATGCGCTTTATGCAGACGCACAGTAAGTAGGGCTTGCAAATGAAAGCAGAATCGTGAGCGGTCAATTGCTCACTGCCCGGCGAATGCGAAGTAAGTTGACTTCTCCCCATCACGGTATCCTTGGCTTTCATCAGAGGCATGCACTTTTCGCTTCCTCAACTAGGAAGTTTGCGTAAACATCCGGCCTGAGGAATGTGACTGCTTCACAATGACAAACAACCAATGTTCCAACGAATATTTTCAATGTTCCTACACCAAGAGTACGTTCGAGTGCATTCATCACTCACACGAACGCTCACCACCGACGTCACCAACACCAAAGCGCCTTACTACTCTCCCAACTACTTACACATTCCTTCTTTTTGCTTCCATAGTCTCAAATTCTCACGCAGAAGTGCAGATGACCGGCTTTATTCGTCAAAATATATCGTGGATTGTGTTCTTCTCCAACAGCTATTCACCTATTCCAATTTCCCTTGCTGTATTTCCTGATGGAGTGTGGGGGGTAACCTCATTACTTCAGTTATTTATTTTGTCACAAACAACTAACCGCCCTCCACACTTGCCTTCTAAGGCCTCGTTATGCATCCGAATGAGACTCTCTTCATTGCCGCTATGAATAAGGAAACGGTGACAGTCACATGCAGATACCATATTAAGACTGAGTGGGTGAGTGTACCATGCTGTCTGCCTCGCCTATAACGGGCCTCCAGATACCTCCAAATTCACCTGTAATTCCCTAATTTTTGCCTCCACACCTTAAGTATAATAATTTTCTTTGCGTCTGCTTAGATGGAGATGGTGATGGGCGCCAATTCATCCAGGTTTTACGTTTGGGATGGTACTATTTTCAACGATACTTATATCTATCCCGAACTAGTCGGAATCAGTAAGCTAAACCGGGGTCATCGTTGGCCCCGATGATTAGGCATGTCTACTCTAACAGCGGCCTTTCTATTCGCAATGCAGGGAACAGTACGGACGAAAATTTCGTGAATTACACGATAGAAGTGAAGAGGAGAGAAGCTGTTGATTACCTTGGATGCTTGTATGGTTTATATGAAAGAACTGGTGCCGTCTTCAAGATAGATTGGGGTAAGTCAAGCCACCGATGATTTTGGTCGCATAGATTACACAGCTCCACTTCCGACATTCCTAACGTCTTAGTAACTTGACGACTTAAATGCTGCTCACCGCTTTCCGTCAATGGAAACCTGGTCTCGCAGGGTTCCCCCCGACCTCAGTTTTTGCCACTCACCCCCTTCCCACCACTTACTGCACCCAAATGCCAATGGTCTCAGCCATCACCAATAGTGATGAAATGATGGAAATCAACTGCAACTGAATCCGCATTTAAGCCACCCATTCCAAGTGCGTAATTCCTCTTCTTGCTGTCTTACGCGAAAATGTTCCGCAATTCTTTCACTCCTCCTCCTCTTCCCCCTTTATCTCTGTCTTTGATAGTGCACTTCCTGACAGTCGTGAGTTGTTGAACTCCTACGTTCATGCATCGTACCTCCTTAACTTTCTCTTTCTATCATCCTACCTAGCTCAAACGACTTCGACTGGGCCGAGTGTGACAACAGATAAATTGGAATTTCGTTCATTGATGTTATTCCTTTGTACGGTCATGGTAGTGGTGTTGATCATTTTCATCACAAAGCTTCGCTATTGCATAGTCTACTTCCTTATCCGACTAACGTTCTAAATACTGCTTAGTGTAGGCAACACATCGTCAGGTCAGGTACATCCACCTCAACATTTCTCACTTATCTCATTACATCATCTACAACTCACTTCAACTCTCGACAACAGTGGTGAAACGATGTCAAGTAGCGCAATGGCATCTCCATTGTAACCAGCCCCCCCCCCCACTTTGCAATGCCTCTTCTAGCGGCCTTAAATGACACGACCTCGTCTCACAATCCCTGTTGAAACAGCCACTTAGAATTTTTGACATCATGCAATTTAGAGTGGAGTAAATTGCGCAAGTATTTATACGACCTCAATAAGCAAACACGTGAAGCTTCGAGGATGTATACTCCTCAGAGTGAATGCTATGCGAGGATCAAGTTGGGTAGCGGGCTTGTGCACAGGTAATACGTCTCCGCTGCAACGTGACGTTGACAAACGTGTTCATAATGTCGTCAGAACAATGCGTTTCTAGGCGGACAACTTCGCACTTCCACTGCGAAAGTCTCATCAGGCTGGGTGCCATCAATTCACTGGCCTTGCCGATGTTAGAGCCGAAAGCGCTGGGCCATTAAATCATCCATCTCAAGTCCGTTCACACACAATTAACAATACGGTCTTGGACGATTTTAGACGACACAGGCACAGCTTATTCGTGCAACCATCTCTCTAACTGTGTTTCATCAGATCCACTCTCCCATGAACTCCTTCCGCCCTCAGTAGACCAGACGACTTCCGGTGGTGCAATCAGTAAAACCGGTGAGTGCGTGTCTATTTCCTCTGTATTAATTCTATGCCTCACGGGTCTATCACTCTGACTGACCTTAATGTCTATTGGTCACCATTCTTTTGTGCTGTCAAGCAATTTACCCGATTGTTTCCTTTTCAGCCTCTTTTCTTTCCATTCTGGCATGCCAGTTGATGTGTAAGTAGTTCTTCCTCTTTTTCTTTCCAGAGTAGTACTTAATGCTAGCACTGCCTACCCCTTAACTTCAAACAATCTTCATCTAATCTTGACACATCGTCTCTCCACTTGCTTCCCGAATTATACAAAATAAAAATAATATCAGCATGTGTTGAAACATTGTGCCAGTTTCACGGCTTCTTCTCGTATTGTAACAATTCGCCTAGCACCAGGCCACTGCGTAAGTAGAGCATTATGGACGCGTATCTGGTCTAGGGGTTGTGTCAATGGAGACTACGTTCGTTAGAAGTTCGTTGTTGTTAACATCGTCAACTATCGCCCTCTTCTTTTCACAAACTCTCACGCTCTTTTGTGAGGTGTTCTGTTGTACTATGTCAAATGGAGTAGTTCGAGGATAAGGCCATGGCCTTTCAACTATTTACATAGGCCCCCCTTAGTCAAACCAACTGAAGAATGGTTATTACTTTGTTGGTGCTGTAACAGGGATAGTAGCAGCTCCTGTTGAACTCCAGACCTGTGGAGGGGTTTGCATGCGAGACTAATCACTTAGAACTGGAGGCGAGGATGTTACTACTTCGATGTCGTCGCAACTTTAATTAATTTCACAATAGATATTATTCAGTGATTGCAAATCTCTCCGTTAACGTGATACTGCAGTTGGAGGAGAAGCGTGGAGTTAAATAATGAGTTAGCGGTAAAATGCATTCACTGGCAATTTCGTACGAAAGATGTTTCATAGGCGATGGACATGACCATTAGATCGCTTGGAGGGAAGCTCGAACGGCAAAAAAGTTAATTCACATTACAGTCCTAGTCATTTGAGAGTGTCCTGGACTGCGGCGGGAACGTTGTTTTCCATCGGTGGTGAAGAAGGGAAAGAGACGAGTTCCACACAAAATGTCCGCAGTTTTCACAACTAGTGGTATGATGAAGAAGAATGTGATGGTTTGAAGTGTTCTTTCAAGCATTCGCTCAAGTCGACGAAATATCAGTTAGGTACGCAACATGAAAGGATTTCTGATTGGTCCCTGTTCGCGTATATTTACGAGGCCATTATTTTCGTGCACCAATAAGCCTCTGACGCGCGAATACGTCCCACTCGGCCACCACCGGGGTCCTTGACAAGAAAAGAAGACGGATGATTTGGGGGCACATGCTTCTTCTCAGTATGCCAACTTGCGTCTGCCTAACAGTCATCTCACACGTCTATAGACGACACGACATTCATCACAGTTGCCTCCTTTGATTACTCGTCTCGCGAGGCCTCGTTACGCCTCCTACAGAGTCCCTCTTCTATTGGCGCGAAGAATAAGGAAACGGTGACACTCACGTGTAGATACTACAGTGGGAAGGAGTGGACTTCTACCAAGTAGGCCACCTTATTTATCTGGATGGGCCGCAACAGCCTACCAACTTTATCCAACTCCATTCCCACGGCCTAACCATAACATGTGGTTTGTGTTTGCTTAGATGGTCAAAGTGAGGAACAACCACTCACCGGGGCTCGAAGCGTTTTGCATGCAGCGTTTATGACAACAGAGACGCGTATTCGCACTTAATCGAAATCAGTAAAGTTGAGATAATGCATCGATGAATTCTTTGGTGTTTGTGCAATGCTGTGTAAATGATAACTCTAATTCGTCACGGTTTTGCTCCTCGGATGAAAGGGCGCGAGTTGAAATTTCCGAATTTCACAATAGAAGTTAAGAGGAGAAAACTTCTTGGTTGTCTTGGGAACGTGTATTATGACGCAGTCGTACCTGGCGCCGTCTACGAGGTAGATGTGGGTAGGCCAAAGCAACCATCCACAGTCCATCCAATATTCCGTCAACAGTCTTCTAACTAGTAATTCACCTATGCCATTTTGATGGTGGGTGAAGGTCACGTGTCAATGAATTTTTGGCATTCATTGTGCTTACGTAGTCCATCGGCTCGTTCGTATTCCTCCAAAGTCACAAGCTACTAGAATCGTAAGTTCGCCGTCGCGAGGAGGAATCGTAATTCCCTAATTGTAATTGTCTACGAAGAAGGCCATTTATATGCTGACGAAACAGTCGACCATCGCCTTCAAGTGTAATTTGGGTTTGTTAGGACACTGACAATTGGTGGACGGTGATTCGCCACTAATCGGCCCTTTCGTGCTGACTGTGCGCACTCGCATTGCAGGTGGAATATCCATTGGGGGGAGAAGTGGCAATCGGACAATGGTCATTTCGTGTGCAGGAAGTGGGAGGATGGGGGATAGGCGCATGGAGGAGAAGGAAGAGAGGAGGGTTGGGGAGGTTGGGTGACTGCGCTCGAAAGTGGGTAATGTGGAAGAGGGAGAACACGGCTAAAATCACTCCATTGCAGGTATACCATTGGTGCTTCCTGAAAAAGGAAACAGATACGTGAGCGAGCCAGTTGGGAGCAGTTCATCATCACTTTCTCCCGCCCCAGTGAATGCCACGCACGTTGACTCGTCCTCAGTAAGGTAGCCTTGACTTTCATTAAAGACCGATATTTTGCGTTTCCTCGTTGAACGATTATGTGCGCATAGCCTATCCAAAGAGACTGACTGCGCCAAAATAGAATATGGCGAATGTTCCATCGACTATGTTATTTGATCCTACACTCAATGTGCATTCTAGTCCAATTCCTTACGCACATACCACACACACGGCTCATCAACAACACCAACACCAAATCTTGTTCCTCTTCTCTCAAATGGTAAGGCTTTCCTTCTTCTTTCTCTTTTTCAGTCTGTGATTGTTACGCAGGAGGGCAGATGATTTGCTCTATTCGTCGAAATAGGCCATGGATTGCTTTCCACAAGTATTTTCTTGGCCATTGCTGTATGTCTTAATAGAATGTGGGGATCCTTGGGTGTTAGTGAATATTAGTGGGTGCTAATGCGTAATTTCACTTGTTCGCCATATCAAAAAACAACTAACCATCTTGCATCACTCGCCTAAAAGACCTCATTTCGCATTCGAATGAATCCCTCTTCATTGACGCTAAGAATAAGGAAACAATAAGAGCAACATGCAGAGATCACATGAAGAACGACTAGTGAGCCTGTGATGAAGTCTACCTTAATAACGGGGACGAATCTCAACGGTATTCCAAATTTTCCAGTATTGTCTCATCTTTTGCCTCTACACCTGAAGTATACAATTAAAGGCAGTGTGCTTGGCCATATTGATATAATGATGGGCACCGAATTATTCAAGGCTTACAGAATTTCGGATGCTAACGCTAAAAAATATACCCGCGAGTATCCGGAAACAGTTGGCGTCACTAAGTAAAACGTAAGGCATCATTGAAAAATGATGTATATGCACTGCTGAGTGTGTGACAGCCCTGACTCAGTGTGGCCAATCTCCGGGCAGGAAACAGTAAAGATACAAATTTTGTGAATTTCACAATATAGGTGAGGAGGAAAAAAGCAGTTGTTTACCTTGAATGCGTGTATTACGTATATGGAAGTCAGGGCGCAGTCTTCAAGCTTTATGAGGTTAGGTCAAACCAGTCTTCTGGCATTTGTTTGGGGCCGAACAACTTGGACTATCTTCATCTTACGAGCGCCTATACTTCATATTACCGCCACGGTTACTCTTTTACCATTTCAGATAATTTTCCATAAGGATGTGGGCGTCATGCCGGGAAGCTGAGAGCTCACACGACATCTTACCACTTAGTTCCCAAATTCAATGAAATAAAAACGGTGCTTATAAACGATGAAGCATTGTTCTGATGATATAGACAGGTAAGGGGCCGGTTTACGGACGTTCTTCGTCGCCTTTGCTCCATTTCTTCCTAAAGCACCACTAACTCGCACAGTGAATGGATAAGCTAACTGTCTCCACCCTCACGATAGTCAGCAAGCTCGTTAATTGCCACCGTGAGGCTGGAAGGAATAGTCAATTACTGAATTGACGAGCGTGGTGTTGTTAAGATATTGATGGAAACTGGAAGGAGAGGTCCAAACTCTTGCCTCATGCACTCTTGGGAAGCCCTCGACCCTTTACTCAGAACGCTGTTGATGAAGAGACTCGCCGGAGAGCGCTACACGCACCAGTAAAAGCCACGCAAACGGGGGAAGGCTTTGCTGGGACCAGGGATGCAGCAACATAAAATAGTGGATGACACGACAATGTCGAAATGTATCAATGCCGAGTGTACAAGCGGTGGGAGAAGGCAATCAAGTAGTAAAATGGGTCGTAGTCTTGAAAAAAGGATTGAAATTACCATCTTCCTCCAGCTTCAGGTAAGACGCAGTACGAGGCAGGGAGCCCCCTTAGTGACGAAGAGAGATGAGCGACGATGAGTGAAATGCAATATAGACGGCGCAGTCTAAGATTCGCAGTCGTGTTGAGAGTAAGAGCTGAAGTATTATTTATGCTGATTTGCAGATGGCACCTTTGAAGACATGATTGAGGGCACTGTCGCGCCTGAGGATTGTCGTCTACTGAGCACCTGTTCACCACGATTGACTGGGTGACATCCATCCAAGCGGAAATGCCATTCGGGAGAAAGGGCTAAATTTATGGACATTTGGTCTCCGAGTTGATAGGCCAAGAAATGGCGTGGTTTGAAAGGCCTTAAACACATTCAGAGGCGAATTTGCGTTTTGGAGTTGCTGACACATAAAACTATACGTTGGTTATTTGCATAAGGCGCCATTTGGAAGGGCCGTCGAGTTCCCTTCTGCCCTAAGGCATGTTTTCGAATGAAGGAAAAGGAAATAGACGACTTTGTTGTGAGCGCCTTCGCAGCGCAACAGTTAGGGCAGCGAATGAACTCTGCTGGACAGGACGAATAAAATGATTAGACAGACGGCAAGACAATTGAGAGATGGGTTAAGGCTTATGTCAGAGGTAGTTGTCAAGGCATGCAGCTCAAAGATTTAGCATAGAATTCGGAAAATAGTAAGCAGTGGCGATCCTATTTCATCACTTCAATCTCGCGTGCATGGCATCGATACTCGTAAGGTCATATTGCTTGCAGCAAATGCAACGCCCTATAAATACTCTGAAGAAAGTACTTTGTAAATGGGCTGTGAACTGTTTTCAAGCGTCAGGTCGACTCACGGATTTGTCGGAGAGCGCCTATATCGCCTCGTTTATGAGGCAATAGTGGGCTGTGAAGTGCATGGAATTGGCTCATTGGGCGCCGATAGAACCCGTGAAGACGGCGTGCGAGGCGGTGGGCGACTGTAGCGACGTCTATTGTCAGTTTCATTGCCCTCAAAATCAACATCGCTCTCCTTAGTAACATCTGTCCGTGAACGCTTAGCAGTAAAATCCAGACTTGTTACACACGCTTATGCACAATATCTCCAACAAACACGTAGTTTCCTTGGAAGCCCAGAAGGTACGCTTAAAGTGCCTCTGCCTCATCATTCAACCTGCAATTGTGGTTAATCTATCTGGGCATTGAATTATGGAGCATTGTGCATGCGAAGCAAGATGTTGTTACTCCCACCCTGTGGAACAAGTAACCTCATCGATGTAATTGATGAATGAGGGGTGGAGGGCTGTGCAGTTGGATGGAAGTAAAAATGCGAACCCCACCGCCCACTTGCCCTCTTAGCGCTTAGCAAACCATGGATTGCTCCCAACATCTGCAAGTTGTTCCAATGCTGACACCGGCACAAAAGTAGAAATGGCCTATTTACTCTACCCAAACTAGCCTTCCGCTTTCCCCCTAACCGCGCTAGTCGGTGTCAGATTCACAATGCCAGCTGACAGGCTGCGATAGGTTGGGTAGGCCTATTTCAATCTTAATGTCCACAATTTTGGGTAAGGAGATTAAATCGCGCAAATAACACACAAAGCACATCTCCTAATGCCAGTAAGGAATGCGGTTGCAGAAGGTAAAGCGACTTCTTCAACTGGTTACTCATCCTACTGCATGAATCCCACGAGTTTCAGGGTCTGAGCCTAGGAATTACACACTCCAACTTCCCCTACACGCTGTCTTCACTCACGTTCATATGTCCGACTGATGTTCGGGGTGGGCAGACGTCACCTCTTCAAGCAAGTCTACATTGTGCTGCTTTTTATTTCGCAACACTATACCGCCCCCATACGGACTTCGAGCATGTGAACAGCACCACCCCATGGATCTGTTGAGCGCTGGCCCTCGGGCTTCATTGGAATCATCAACGAAGTACAATTTGGAGTATTTGTAGCCATAATCCTTTTCTCACTACACACGATTACAGCCTTAGTAAGGTTAATCTAACGTAACGTAAGCCAAAAGGCAATGAGGAAAAGAATTGAAGTGCAAGTCGAGGCGACAGCACGCCTTTATGGCCAACGCATATTTAATTATTTTTCCATTTTTACATGCAACACGAAGCGTACATCTTATGATCCCTATTGGTATCTTAGGCACAGAAATGGGAAATATGCGCGGCAGGACATCGCAGTACTCAATGGACGCACCCGTGATTTGAAAAAAGCATCGTTCCCACCAATCATATGAGGGTAAATGGACAAAATGAAGTGGTAATATGATCTCTCTATGCTTACATCTAGAGTAACTTTATCAAAGACTATCAAGGCGAAATTTGTCGACAATTTCAGAAGACAAAGAGGGTAAAATCACATTTATTCCACTAGGAAAATGGTAAAGAGAAGGCTAACGAAGATACTGCGCCTGTTTCTACTCTGAAATCTCAGGTTAATTGAAACAACATTTTCCTTTAACTATACAGCAACTAAATACGGTGCTTTACCTTACAACAGGTGGGCAATTGTATTTCGGGATGCCTTATTGGGAACCGATTTCCAAATGTCCCTCGCTTGAGGGCACTCGAAGATTAATTTAACGTAAATTCGAGTCACAAGGTGACTCGCAATGGTGCAAATTTCTGTCGTGTGGACAGGAGCAGCAACAGAGATAGCGTAGCCTCCACGAAATGGGACGACCTGCCAGATGCTCACCCTTAAGATTGACCAGTTTCTTCACCCGCTCACTTGGTCTTTTCAAACCCTGCAACAACTAATAAACCCTCTTGGTAAGCTCAACACATCCTATCCGCTCCGCTCCTCTCTATTTTACTTAAAGTAACTTTCGCCTACTACAGTCAAACCATCTGCTACTGGATCCACTTTACCCCCATTCCAACATCTATTTCTATATTACACTTTCTGCAGAAAAGCTTCCTTCTTAGAAGATTTCCACTAGGCAAGCCGTTTTTGAGTGTCTCAAACAGGTAGGAATGCGGCGGGACACTGCTGTAATACGAGATCCGCGAAGCAAGAAATGCAGGCAGGAAAGAAGCCAATATTCTGCATGGAGTTGACAAGTTGATAGCTTTGCGTGGCAGCGATGTATTTTTGCGTCCTCTATCTTCCATTTAACTACATGCACTGTTTCTCTGCCTCAGGTCGGTCCAACGTTTACACTGCTGCACATTCTACTCCGCGCCCCCTGCGTACACAGCCAGTTACCGAAGGGACATGGCCACTCTGCGTTGACGCAGTAGGTGTTAGAGCACTTCACATCATCTCTTGCTGTCCTACACTATTGCTAAAATACTAGAACTAACAGCGTCACTTATTAAATGACTGCCTTCTTGATCGGTAGGTTATACTCCTCCTGTTTCTCTTCTCGCTTCAACTCGTCATCTTAATCAACTGATAATGGTTAGTCTGTTGGTTACATGTGCGTGGCTGACTTAACGAGAGTACAGAGCTCAGCCTCTTGATGGAGCTCTGGTTGTACCTCGCATGGACAGAGTCGACCTATCGCCTTTTTTTTCACTCTCTTCACTCATTTACCCAGCTTGGTGAAGACGAAAGTGTGAAATTGGAGCACTAATGCCAAGCTGCTTGTGTTTTTGCTCAAGTGGCAGGTGTGTTAAGCTCAACCAGATCTTTTTGTTCCCAAACCCCGCTCTAGGCTGCTATTTTGTCCAAGGAGTATTAGTACGAGTGCTTCACCTCTAAGTGGGTTATTGGGAGGTCTTTACTGATACCCGCCTTACTAGATGATTTGGATGGTGAAGGGAGAACGAACGGAAGCAATAGTTTCTTTACTGTCTAAATTTGAATAGGCAGTTAGTTGGGGGGAGAGGAGAATGGATGAGTGGACAAGGAATAGCTGGATTAACGTCTATACTGTCCATGGTGCAGCTGAGGAGGCTGTCTCTTATCTTCACATTTAAGGGGTGTATAAAGGGGTCCAGGATAGCCGAAATGGAGTTCTTCCATTATTTCGGGTTTCAGGGGCAATAATCATCTTCTGGTGAAATAAAGTTTCCCACCTTTCTCGTGGGCCTTCCACTCTGATTCGATGAGCACGTGGTGGGTTACCTAGGTGTAAAGGGGAACCGTCGAGATGTCTATACGCTCCATGCCTTGTCTGACTCGGTTTCAAACGATCTCAGTCCTCATCTCCTCCCAGCGCGCAACCACTTACCATGTAACGGGTAACTTCAATCACATTGGCATGACATGGCGTCTCACATTGGACCTTCACTTTCTCCGGCTCTCCCTCCACTTTCATCCTCACTCATCGGGTCACGTGTGCGTGCCAGGATGGTGTGGTGAAGGCCCCTGATGCCCAACTCAGTGCTGTCATCGCACCTCCAATTAGGCGACCACTTTGCCATTCCCCTTCCGTCTGCCTTGGGGCGGGCCGCGGCTCGGCACCGCGTAACGCTTCCGCCTTAGAGGAGGAAAGGATACCCGAACATGTCCAACACTTTGCCATACTGGCCTACCACGCTAATATACAAGAGCTGTGGACTCGTTCCATGTATTCCAATTGCAATTGAGTGAGTGCACCTTCACTCTTTTCTTTGTAAAGTTGCCTCGTTCCACGTCAATCTGCACAGTTCTAATACCCAACCTCCACCCACCACCTTAACCACATCCCAACTCCCCGCCGATGGTTGTATATAATCCTAATCGAAAATTCGCATCTTTTGACTTGCTCTCGTTTAGTTCCGTCTCCATTGCTCTTATCTAATGACACATGGACCGCTTTCGTCAGTCCCAGTCTTGTCTCGTGCCCATATCACTATGAGTAACTCAGGCCGGGTTTATCCTGCATTCTTCCATTCTTCTTCTAAACTCCTCTTCAGTCTCCCTTATGCTTCGTCCAAACTCGCCACTCGCTCATGACTGAACATCTTTTTAACCTGCCTCAAACAGGCAGTCCTCTCAATGACACAGCTCATCCCATCGTCTTGGAACTACGACTACCAAAGTACTGTCAAGTCTTTAGTTCACATGACAACTAAGAACCTATTACATAAAATGCCGAAAAGAAGGTGCTTCTCAACATATCACTTGCATAGGCACTAGTCACAAATGAACATTGCTGGAGAGACCGTCAAAAAAGTACTTCGCGACCGGTGTGCTGCCATCGCAGTGGACGAGGTGAGTGCCGCGATGGAGACATAGATGGGCGTGGCGCTCGTCTCCACCACTCTATCAGTATCAGATTCAGGGACGGTAGGGAAACCGGTCCCCCTGTTCGTCGAGGAGGGTGAAGGGGCGACTGAGCTTATGTTCTTGCACGCAGCTGCACCGCTCTCATGCCCTCGACCGTCTTGCACAAGTTCTTCTTCGTTGACTTGGGAAGTTTGTAGGCAAAAGTGGGACAAAATCATGTTCTACGAATTTTCGTATCAGGATTCACCATCGGAATTTTCCTGTCAGACCTTTGTAGTGACGCCTCTATTCCCTTTTGTGTCTACCAAGATATAAACTGAGGGCATGAAAATTTATCGTACAACCCCGGATCACCTAAGTTAAAGAACACTCTTTACCATGTGCAGAATAATGGAGGATGCTTTTAGGAACCGAACCTAACTGGAGTCTTCAATAGCGAGGAGGAGTCACGCTATGCCAATGGAAAATTAATAGCGAAAAAAAAGGATAATTCCCGCGACAGAGTGATTTAGTGTCGCCGCATAGTTGGAGATTGACAATCACTCTTAAAGTCAGCCGACTTCGAGGAAGCGGTTTCGGGAGTCCGTGGAGGGATAAAGTTGGGAGAGTGGAGTGAAAGTGGTGCTGAAAAGCACTTTTATGGGGGGAGAGGGGAGAGGGAGAAAGGTGTATTAATATGTTGTAAGTGAAGGCCGATGTTAATTGGAGTGTTGTCTTCAGCAATATAGTCGTTGAAATGGTCAAATGAGGAGACGAAGAACTGGAAGGAAGAACTGGATACCAGTGGAGGGCAAGTGTTCCACGCTTACCAGTGGACAGGTTACTTATTAATAGCGTAGAATACGCCACGTGCAAACGCAAGCATTTCAGCAACGTCCCTGAGTTACATTGAGCAAGTTAGGATGGGACATAAATTTAATAAATATTGACAGGAGAAATTATTTGATAGGCTAAATTACCCAGGCAGAGTTGTGAAAGCAGCTAATGCTAAGTATTCATTGGACAATAGATAGAGACAGGTTTGCTGCCGTCACTTAGCAGAGCATTCTAAATCGTTGGGAGAGGAGAGCAGAGATTGAAATCGTTGTAGTGAATCAGAGGTGCTAGTGGATTAGGCCGTTGTCTCGTAATTACTTTACTGACAAATGTGCTGATGGTCGTGGAACTTATACTAAAAGGGAGAATTAGAACTGTCATTAGATCTTGTTGTGTTCGAAGTTCCCCAATTATTCTACGATTACTGTGTATCGGACTGCAGCATTGCATGGCGAGAATTTGTGTTCATATAGAGAGCTTTTCAACTGAGCCGTATTATTGCTTGTTCTGATCCCCTTCCCCTACTTCAGGTGACGACTCAATCACATCGACTTGCTCCTCTGCATCGCCGGTCAGTTGGTGGTGGAAGAGAGGATGAGGCAGCTCAGGCAAGTCAGCAGCCACTTTACGCGCAGTCTCGACATCGTCTGCCACAGTGAAGGCGGTGCCATTCGGAGCATTCAATGCGAGGTAGCGAAGGAGGCTGAGGGCGAAGGCATGGACAAGTGCGAGAGCCATTTGACAACTAACGGGATACAACAGGAAGTTCATTTTGTGATTTTGGGCGAAGGAAGCTACTCAAAGTGAGATAGGTCAACGCAGTCCTGGTAGAAGCCTTCTGCACACATGCAACCTCATCTGTTTACTGAGCATTCACAGTGTTTACATTGAGGGGCAGGTGGATGGGAGGTTTGCACAGGAGAGTTTAAACTCTGAGCCAAGTCCCAAATGACTTGGTACACAAGAAGAGGATGGTGATCACACAATCCCTAATGCTTCAATCCTCGTCCATTCGCTGATTGAGTTGAGGTCTTCGTGGCCTGTGCTATCTAGTTGGTTGTCAGGCGATCACAGTCCTCAGGTTGACAAGTTGCAAAGCTCAGCCGCAAGTGACCTACTTCTGCAATTTCGAATGCATGTTTTAGTAAGCACCCTCTTTAACTCCTCCCGATCGCACTTAACACCACTTCCTCTAGTGGGAAGACTTTGAAAACTTGAAGATTACCTGCTACAAATATTGAAAGTCTGACTGACGCGAGAAGTTCCTTAATTGACGATGCCTACGCTCACTCCTGCTATCCGCACCTAGTGTGTGAACGGCTCGCATCACATGCAGCCAAATCTCTTGCCAAACTGCAGCAATGCACACGCTGATAAGCTCTGTGGTAGTGAAAGCCACCTGTCGGCACCGCCATCTCGTCTGCTTAACAGGCGATCATAGACGCTGAACATTTCACACCATCCGTCTGCCTCGACTCCCACCATCACGCCTCCGACTACTTCACCTACTTCTCTGCGACCTAGTGCTGACGTCAACTGAACCCCCTCAAACGTGGGTGAATGTGTGGACGCGATCCACTTTGCCCGTACACCGCATTCTGCAGGGCAGTTGCTCCAAGGAGAAGAACAACCTCTGTGCCAACTCATTGTTAACTGACTCCCGAAAAATCTATGGTCGCATTTCGTTAAGTGTCGCCAGTAAATTGCCCATTTTTGGCTCCGGCTCAGCCTCCTCCCCACAGCTGATCAAAAAGTTGTGAAGCCGAGTTTCTTGCTTGGGCAGCCACAGCGAGGCTGTCTACTCTGAAAGACACGGAAGTGAAGTGAAGGCGGAGTGAACGAGACAGAAGGGACATAGTGGAGGAGTCTCTCGAATTTGAAGAGAGGGTGAACACAATCCTACTGTCAAGCTCGAAATCAGTCGATGAAGAGAGGAACGAAATGAGTGCTTAACGATGTTAACCTGCTCAAGGCCCCATGGCAAACGACTTCTCCTTCCCGAAAAGCTCCATCTCCGGAGCAGATGTTTCGCTAGCTCTTTGCACGCTGCAGTCTTCATGTGCTTCTGTAGAGCGGCTTGGTAGCCACGACGAGAGAGCCTCTGCAAAAGCCGTATTGTGCCGAGAATGTGGCCGAATCACGTCTTCCACTCATACTTCAATTCAGCGTATTGGGTCCTATCTGCAAAATCTGCCTCAAAATTTGTTACTCAGTTCTCTCCTCCCTGCGCTTGTAGTGAGTGGTAAGCCAAGTTTCGTCGAGGTGACGTCAGCCGTGAATGAATACTCTGCATCAACTTGTGACATCCAGTCGCAGATTATGACCAGTAGATCTCTTTCAAGGACCAGAAGAGGTCTGTGAAGTGTAACCGGCGGAGGTTTGGGCCTAGGTATTAGGGCTTATCATCAGCGACTTCGGAGCCGGTCCGACTTTCTAAAAGAATATTACTCACAGTCGCGCACTCTTAAGTGGCTTGGCAACTTTATGTTGATATGGGTGACTGGAGACCCGTTTATTGATAAAATTAGCGGACTATATGCAAGGGCTGACTGGGATGTCGCTAGTCTATGCAGGTACTCTTTAACACTGTACTCACCTGATTGTGCTCGGGAGGCAAGTGGCGCTCTTTCTCTTGCAATTGATGGCGTCGGAAAAGTACGTGCGCCTTATTGAGGACTACAAAGCCTGAAGAAGGTTTCGTTGATCTTGAGAGAGACTTTGCCAGTGGGAAAGGTGCGCGGAGGATGAGACTATTTGATAATTTATCGCCGCTAGGC
>QEYB01001058.1:0-13151 GCA_017562135.1 Dipylidium caninum
TAGTGGCAACTGTCCCCGCAAGCTTTCTAAAGACATTCAGGAGGTTTATTTCGCGCCACCCTCCTCTCTGCCCTTCCCTTTCGCACTCTACCAACGGTGGCTCGCCTCGCCTTTCCTTATCTTAATAGCTATCATTTGCATCCTCCACCTGTCGCCTCTCACCAGTGTTTTCCGAATCGTTCTTCCACGAATTTATTGGCACCCTGAACGATTCTTTCCGTTAGTCAAAGGGTACGACTCGAGCCCTCGTTGAAACTGAAAATATGATGATAAATTGGAATTGAACGCCAAGACAAGCATCGATTAGTGGCTGTTTCCTCTTTTAATTCCTCGTTTTCAACCCGAGCGCGTGTTGCCTGGGGTAGAGCAGAGAGAGGAAAGAATAAGCGTTTTAGAAGAAACCAGCATTATGCATTCTTCTAAATGCAAAGTGAATGGAAAAAGGGGGTCGAGGTGAAAAAGGATAAGGGCATGAGATGGGAACTCCTCCAACGTCCCGTGAAAATTCTCTACTCAGCAGAACTCCTGATGTCTGTGTCCAATGAAGCCCACCTTCGTAATCAAGCACCAAGTAGTCGCCTCTCCAACTGCGCTGTCATTTCGTCTTCATCTCTCCTGCTTGGATGGAAATGTAGAGGTGACGCATGGGTAAGAAGACACAGTCATATTGAGACTATGAAGCAATGCATTCGGGCTAATCAAGCTGTAAAAGTGTGTCGGCTTCATGAACAGGAATCTGCTTCACCCTCCGTTGCGTTTTTGGAGACTAGCCACTCGACCTTTTCGCCGTAGTCGAATAATTCATATAAGTACTACTATCCGGGAACAAGGTAACAGTTTGGCCTCAGAGTTGGGCTGTATGACTATAATGCGAATGAATGTTTGGGTACTGTTGCGACATAATATTGTATTTTTTTGCGTTTGAGAATTCTCTGATTCGTCGAGTGCTGTGGCATCGACGGCGGAAACCCTCCTGAGAAATCTGATGTCCACATTTACAGGTTGCGTCTGGGACTTAGCCATGCTGCCTTTATCTTTGATTAATTCCTTTTCCTTCCGGCCTACCTGATACGTTGACTGATGATTCGATCCTAAATGTTTCATAGTTTTAATTCTCGCAGCTCCGATCAAATCAGCCTCCTGTTCACTTTCCCACTCTCCTCTTCCCCGTTGCTCAGCCGCAAGACATCCGGTAAGAATGACTGAGTCCATGTGGATCAACCTGAAGCAGTTGTAAAAAAACAACTTTCACTCAACCCTGATTGAAATCTGGCACAGGGCATCAGCCGTCCCAGAGGTTGGCTCGCGACTTAGCTACGCACCTCAACGCCTATCTGGATGCCTGGCCTCACCTACTCGTTGCCCATTCCATTGCAAATTAACACGACAGTAATAAGTCAAAACAGCAAACAGGGAGCCACTGATCTCCCAAGCTGCCATTATTGGTATGCTAAAAGAGAAACGGGAAAGATATGAAAGTTCGCACATCTTCATAATAAGCTTGAGTTGAGGCTCCCCGAGGGTTAGAATGGCTTTCAGGCTTAATGGGTGTCAGACGGTTCAATTTTCATTCTTGTTTGAAGCCATGGGATATCTAAACACTGAACCGCCTCCTGATAACTGATTCAGTCGTCTAACTTAGCGTAGTCGTCTCCGCGATGATAAAGGCGATAGGTTTTTTTAAACAGTCCCCCTGATTCTGGTGTTGGTCTGGTGATAGAGACAAGCACCAACCCATCTACTTCTTTTTGACGCATTCATCACGTTTACTGCGATGGCAGCGGACAGGTAGCTAAGTACTTTGTAGGTGGGTACTGTAGTATTTTTGACTTGGGGCTCGTGGCTCTGCAGGTGATACGTTGACGTGCACCTATTTTTTTGCGGTTGCATGAAACTGTCGCCTAGGTTACCTTATGGACTAAAGGCTTGCAGTACTTTTGTAGCATAGTTGCATTTAGGATATTTATGGCCACATGGCTTCTGTACGAAGCGAGAGACCCCGACTTTCCTGAATGAATCAAAAGGCCAAAACTTGTCCTGCGGCACGCCATAGGGCTGTGAGAGGGCCGTATGGCGTTGCATCATCTGGCTCAATCACATCGTTGTTTGCCTAAACATCGGCGTCGTAGCCTACCACGAGAAAGCTGGATCAGTGCTGAGCATTGTGAAATAGTCCATGGGGAGTGACATGCAGCCGGCTGAGGGTGCCCAGAAATCCGCGTCTATAGAGAAGTCTCAAAAGGACAAGTGAACGAATCCTGGACGCTAAAAGTGTCCTCGAAGAAGTGCCTAACTCATCAGGCGAGTGCCTTTTACGAGTTTTCGAAGCTGCTCAAATGCCTTGACCACTGACAAGAATCTAAGGTGTCAAAACAGACTCGTGTCTCCTCATAGCTGCCTTAGTCATCGAATGGCCACACCCTTCAGCCCCTCCACTCCTTCAACGCTTACTCTGCTCGGAACACGAGACATTTCTGTCATATTTGAAGTTGTCTTCAGTGGAGTAGCCTTTTTTTTCGATACGTAATCGCTGCTCTATGTCCTGCTTTGATGCTCGAAAAGGGGTGCAGAGGGACCCACCACAAACAGCAGGCTTCCCCATGAATCAGGCCCATCGTTCAAAGTTTAATCGCTGGCCACCGCGTGGACAAGCGCCAAACTGGCACTGTGATATGAAGTATAGAACATGAAGCGGGGTGGAAGAAGGAGTTCAGCCATCGAAATGCACTTAGTAGGTGCGTGTAGTAGTGCAAGGGAAGAGGTAGGACTGGTATCCACGAGTTGGTAGCACTTCAATCAGTCGCTGGCGATTCTTAAGCCTCATTGCACCAATCGAAAGTCCACTTCCTTAAGACTTACGCCACGATACATAGCAGATAGCAAGGGTGTGTTGGAAAGAGGGGAAGTTAAGCGGTCTAAATCCGGTCTAAATCCACTTATCAGTTTGCGTATAGTAGCGGTAAAGAAGAGGGGTGGGGTCGATATGCGCGAGTCTATGCAATAGAAGGGCTCCGACACATCTGCATCGTCTTCAACGCCTTCCGAAATGAATGAAGCGATTTTGTTGGAGCCCTTCCGTCCATTCAACACGACGTGGGTATTATGTTTTTGCGTAAACTTCCTTCCTTCCTTTGCACCCAAGTTAAAGTGTACATGTGCGAAAGGATGCTCTGGAGCTTGACTTTTTCCACATTCTCAAAATCTATGGAAAATATTTGGATTGCAACATCAGTGCGCCAAAATAAAAACACCTACACAGCGTGAATGTCCATATTTTCGCATTGAGCGCTTCACTATTTTTGCCTCCAGATCGTCTAACTTGGCGGAAAAGGTCCTCGAAATTGGTAAACATCGGTTTTACCTCGATTTTGCTATGTTCTAAGAGAATCTCTGAAAATACAAGGTTGGCTGATAGGAGGCCCTGCCTTGAGTGGTTATATCACACAAAACTTAATCAAATTATTGTTCTTGCGTTTGATATCTGAGCGGTGTTTGAGACTGGACCTACAGCATAACAGAGCCGCTGTCACTTATTGCGCATTTCCTCATGCATCACTCCTCCACTCGCCTCCTGCAAATTGCTCCCCCGCAACCAATCGCCTCGTGACTCCGCTATCCTTACAGTGAGACCTGCATGCCGCAAAGGGTATAGCCATCAGCTTTATGTTAGATAACACCACCGCGGCAACGAAATAAGAGGTGGTGAAGATCCACTTGCAGATCCACCTCGCTTTTCTGCGCAACATAAGCCCGGCAACCACCTGTCGGTGCCTTTCCATGCCATTTCCAGTAATTCGCCTTCACTTCCTTATTTCGGGGAATATTTTTGATCACTAACACATCATTAAGGACGCCTCCTAAGAAAATTGATTGCTCGGTGTGGAGGGTCAACTCGTCAGACGTATGTGGCAGATCTGCAGTCAAAGACAATGGACAAACACAGCACCATCTCCTTGAATGATGGGCATTATATCATTGCCCTGACCACGTATTTTGTACGGTCAACCTGACATTCCCATAAATCACCCACTCTCGCCATGAATGCATCTGGCACACCCCCTGTCTTGCTCGACCTCCAATTCACTTGCCATGGAGAACTAAACGATAGGCGTTTTGTTGCCTATCATTTCTAGGGGCAAGTTGAATTCTTCGCATGGGGTTAAAAGGATATCTTTGGGAAATGCGCTTTATGCTACACACAGTGCCGGAATGTTCATCACTCAAACAACCTCCTAGGCACTGATTCAGCTGTCTAGTTTAGCGGATTCGTTGATCACAGCCTGGAGTAAAGAAGACGTAACCATTACCATTACCATTGCCGCACAACTACCCATCATCGGTCTCATGACGCCTCCTCTCCCACCTCATCAACGGTCTCCTCCTCATTTCGCCGAGCATTCCATCACCCCGTGACAAATGGTGAAATCTCGTTTGTTGGGTGGCAATTTAGTCGACGAGGCAGCCTACATGGGAGAATGTGGTTGCCTCAAAGCCGTGAGTTTGTGTACGAGGGCGAGTTGACTGACGCGGTATATGACATCGCCCCAAACTAACCAAATAGGAAGCTCTCATTGCTGGAGTTTGTACAGATGTTGGCGTGATTTGGCGTCACTGGTGCGTATATTGTACTTCATTGTGCTCATGGCGATAGCAAGTAGATTTTCTGCTCACAATATCACTCACAAATCCGCACCTGACTCGTCTAAAGCGGTTTTGTTCGTCATGAAGTAAAGTGGTCTGTGTACTTGGCAACTTATACAAAAGGCAGCGTCTGATCGAGCTATGCAGTGGGAGTACGGATCCAATCGCATTGGCAAATTTGTGCTCGAGTTGGAGAAAGGGAAGTGTCGGTAAATGCGAGCGATGTCGGGTCAATTGTTCGAAATTGTACATTGATGAAGGCGAGCTTAGAGTTTGATCGAGCGGAATCGCAATGTCGACTTTTATTCGGATAGCAGAAGGTGGAATGCTGGATCAAGTAGAAAGGGCCTTTCTACGTCAAGGCAATTGTACTCAGTGACAAGCGCAGAGAGAATTTATCCTCTAGCTTTGCCGATTGGTGTGTGCTATGAATGACATTTCTTTACCTTACAATGGTCTTCCCGCTTTTGGTCAAAATGCCACTCCTATTAGCTGGCAATTTAACGTTCTCCAGATAAAGGACTTGAAGCTTACAGCAATTTGACGTATTTCTCCTTATGAGACGCCACAATGATCGACGTCAACTTGAAAAATAGTTGACGTGTTCTTGGTGAGTGGTGTAGCTGGGAAGAAGGAACTCCACTTGACTGGACCTTCGCGCTCTCCATAGTTTGGTGTCTCTCGGGCAAGCTGTCCGGCTGCAATCCACTTACCCTTGTCAAAGCCACAGTACGGCGACGATGAGAACGGTGGTAAGTATTTTACATACAAATGGTGTCTCTAGTTGTTGGTAAACTCCCTGCTGCACTAACACCAACACCATTACCAGGAAAAGGCGTCCAATTCAGCGTATTCCAGCACAAGAGCAGTCACAGTAGAAGACTGACTAGTTTTGAACACCATTCCCCAGATACCCCAACATAATCCAATCAAGTGGTGAGGAAACTGGCCAATTCTTAATTATTTTTACCCTAAAAATCCCTCCTTCGCTGACCCAACTCATCTGCTATTCCTGCTTCGCAGAAAAAGTCATTATTATATTGTCATCGCCCGTCTCCATCCCTCCATCGCTGCCCTCTCCTCTCAGCTGTCCAGAAGGCAGCTCTGACAATTGAAACTCTTTGCCCACGTCGTGACCCGAGCAATGACAATGGTGTCCGTCGAGAATCACGCGGCATCAATTGCTTCCTTAATGTGTTCACATTTTCTAATCGCCTCGGCGCATATCTCAATTGCCGACTTCTCGACATGTTAACCGCGTACACGTGTCAACGAGTTGACGTGCAATTGCTCTTAGCATGCCGCACAATCCCAGCCCCCCCCCCTTCCAACTGGTTTGCATGGTCGTGCTACTCGTCTAAATGCGCGAATTCTGCTGTTGAACTTCTCCCGGACCTCAGCGCAGAAGCCAATTCCACTGCAGCACCAACTTAATGCGGAAGAAGTGAGGGCGTGCGTTCAATACCTTTATTTATCCCTAGTACATTAATCCAACCTGATTGCCTTTGTCAGTAAGACGATCCAAGTCCTCGTCTCCGTTGTGGTTCGGAAAGTACACACTTCTCCCCATTAAAAGGGAGAGGCAGGCGAGGGCATGGGATAGGACGAGAGCACTGAAGAGGGAGTAGGCTTGTAGACTGCATGCCGAATTTTTAGCCTCAAGGTTCTTCCTGGCAATATGTCTTACCGTAACAGACGTAATGGATAGGCTTGATATCCGTCATCCGAGGTGAAATGATTGGCGCCCCTGTCCATTGTCCAATCATCGCTAAGACCTCTGCCAAACGAAGATATAATCACACACATACACGCACACACACACACACACGCAAACCGCCACACGAACGGTTATAAGGAGTGAAATGAAACTATTTACTTTACCTCCTCTATTATCCCGGTCTTTACAGCAGCAAGCACAGAGAAGCAAGCGGCAATGGACAAGAGGTGGGACCACATCTTGGATGGTATTTAAAGGAAACAGAATTGGAAAGGGAAGTGATGTGAAGGGATAGTCGGAAGAGGAGGTGGACTCAGATGTGGAGGCGGAAGCAGGGACGAGTACGGGGAGTTGGACGGAGAGGAAGGAGGAAGACAATTGGGAGAGAGGAAGAGGTGGAAGGGAAATAAGTACGAAATAATCGTTGTCGGAGGTAGAATGTGAAATAGAAAAGGGAACTGAATCCACATAATCAAGAGAAACAGAAGCAGAAAAGAAAAGGACGCATTACATTTGGGATATTGCTATAAGAATGGGATTCTGAGGAAAAACAAAGAAGGGCAGGCGGAGACGGAGTCGGCGTCGGAGGAGGAAACGGAAGCAGATGAGGAGACAGCGGCGGGGAAAGGGGGGGACGGGGAATGGGAAGGGATGGGGACGGGGACGGGGACGGGACGGAGAAAAGGGAGAAAGACGAGTGAGAGAGAGAAGGAGAGAAGAAGATGCGAAAGAAGGAATAAGTAATGAAGGAATTATTTTTCAGAGGCAGAATGCGGAAGAGAAAGGCAAGGAGAGTGCACGGAATTAAGAGAATCGGAAGCAGAGAAGCAGAAGGAAAGGAAGTAGACGAAAGAAGGGGGGGGGGTGAGGGGAGAGGAAGAGGACGAATTACAAACTAGAGAGAAAGGCAAGAAGTGACGACTCACACGGCGGAGAATCGGAGTATGTGGTGGAGTCGGAGAAGGAAGAAGGTATGAAGACTTTGCCACGGGAAGAGGAGTCTGAGGAAGATAACTCTTAAATCGGGTTGAAGAAGCACTCCAGCGCATCCATGAGTGGTCACTTACTTCCTCTATGGTCAGCGTAGTCTTCCGAGGAGTGTGGTTGCCATGGTTTATCAGTGATCTTTCACTGAAAGAGAATGTGTCTTCTCGGCATAGTTATCGCAACCGAATGCGTTGCAGCGAGGAGATGCCGGCGAAGCCACTCGCAGGGCCCTCTGTGAGCGATCGGCACACATTTCTTATGGGAAGAGGAGTGCGGGGAAGACCGACTAGGAGTCGGCTGAAGAGGCAACTCCAACGCATCCGTGAGTGTTCGCTTACTTATCTTACGATCAACGTAGTGCCTCCTGAGAACTGAGGTGCAATGGTTTATGAGTGTATATATATCTCTGACTCAAGAGAATTATCCCTCCTCCACACAGTTGCCAACCGAACTCGTAGCAGGTAGGAGACGCCGCAGACAAAACCATCCACACGCGCATCTGCCAACGGTTGGTGGACCTTTCGGTGGGAAGATGAAGTCTGAAATGATGACTCTGAACCCTTAGAAAATGCACTCAAAAACGAATCCGTGAGAGCTCACTTACTTCATCTTACAATGAAAGTAGTCCTTTCCCGGCAGTAGTGTGGTGCAATGGGTTACGTCGGCCCTGCACGACTGACTCTTTCACTGAAATAGGCACGAGACAGGGAAATGAGATGTGGCCGACGACTGAATCTTTGTATAAATATCAAAAAGCGGTATTCAGTATTAAACGCCCATGTTTCAAACACGAATGAAACTTGAACCGCCTGACACTCATTAAGCCTGAAAGCAGCCTTCACAATTGAGACATTGATTTTAAACCTCCGAATACAGGCAATGCAGCGGGTCCTTGACACAGCCATCTCCCTAGGGAGCCTCGAAACTCCAAGCTTGTCATGATGATGGCGACATTTCATAGCTTTTGCCGCCTCTATTTAGCATTCCTCCGATGGCAGCTTGGAAATCAATGGCTCTCTGTCGCTGTTTTGATTTATTGTATTGTCGTTGTCCACTTGACAATCGAATGACAACAAATAGGTGAGGCCAGGCATCCAGATAGGCTTTGTAGGTGCGTAGCTGAAGGCGAGTAAACTCCACCCATTAGACAGTGGTGAAGAGAACGGTTGATTGCATTGTGCTGGTTTCAATCAGGGTGCGTGAAATGGAAATGGAGGCGGGAGTTTGGCGAGAGCATAAGAGAAATTTTGAACATCATTTCTCTGTGGGTCCGAAAACGAAAATAAAGCCAGGCCAAAGTCGGATTTAGAAGGAGGTTCTAGGTGAAGATATGAGCGCGCATCGTGATTTGTATCGTCAAAGAAGAGAAGTAATTCTGCTCTACTCTCGATTACGTATTGAGATCGGTGAAAAATGGCGGTCTGTAGAAGAAGACGACATTTGAGCGCAGAAAGCAGTTGTGAGACAAGCACTGGAGGCCTACACACGGTTGTGCAAAATCTGAAAATCAACGTTTCGTAGAGAAGAAATAGCTACCAGTGCTAGGGCGTGGAGGGTTCGAGACCAATCTTGAATAGCGAGATGAAATCATACGGATCAACTTCTTAGGGAAACATTTCAGAAACAGAGATTGATCCAACCTATGTGAAGAGGTCGCCACTTGGCAAGCTCAGTAGTCTGACCAGTTATTTTGAACTGCGACTCGTTCCATTGAAACGCCTTCACCATCACCGGCACCTTGCCTCCGCTTTCGCTTTCGCCTTCTGCCGTCGTCGGTCAAACCCACGTTCCGCTCCTGCATCTGCATCTGCCAATATCTTCGCGCAGTCTAATCCAAAACCTTTGTCTACCAATTTGGTTTGCCCTCAGTCTCGTCACACATTTAGCTACCCACTGTCATGTATCCACAAATCAAACTAAGCCCAATTCACTTCTCTCTCCGCACTCACCATTAGCCCATTCTCTCTCATCAAATACTTTTGCAAAGGGCAACATGTCTGCTGCTTCAGAGGTCGCCTGCCCACATCATTATCGCCCTCGACATCAATCAGGTGAGCAGTGAATAGTATGGTTTCCTTCCCTCTAGTCCGCCTTCATTCCTACATTCTCCCCTTCCCTTCCCCATTCTCTACTATTTTGGGCCACAATCCCCTCCGTCCGCATTGTTAGAGTCATCCTCTGCTGCTCCTCCTCTCTCCTCCTGACCACCTCCTCCTCCTTCTTCGTCTTCTCTCTTTCCTATCTTCTTTCTCCTATCAATGCTTCTGGTTATCCTCAAACTCCTACTTTGAGCCATTATCCTATGTCAATTCGAGTATGGCACATTCGAGGTGGGCGCACTCAGTAAACTCATCAAATGCTAATACATCGCAGAACTATGGCTTCCTATGTGTCCACCCCGCCAATCACTTATCACCGTATATGGCGATGGAGAGAGAGCTGATGAGTTAGTTTGATAACTTGCTCCCCACTACTTACTCCACCTTCTCATCAATAGTAGCGCTCAGGTGTCACTCGCGTCGCCTCTAACATAGGCCGCGACTGGTGCTCTGCTGCTGCTGCTGCTGCTGAATTCCTGCTATAATACATCTTCAAACAAGGTGGCCCCAACCTACCAATGTGAAGGATTGACGAACGCATATTCATTTCCGATTACTTGTTTCAAGTCTTCAAAAATGTTAATGTAGAGTTAAGATACCCTCATTACAGTCGCCACCCAAGCATCTCAACAAACTCTTTCACATTCGACGTGTCTATTGGGGCATTCCATTTGCTGCTCTCATATATGAATGCAATATACAAGGAGGAGTAGTGAGACCAGCAATTGATTTCACTGCAGAGTCCAAACAGAGCAAAGGCAAAAACAAAGCAGACCAAGGCGGGACGAGACGAGGCGAAGTCCAGATAGGTCGGAGAGCAAACAGTTGGTCCAGTTTGTCTTCCTTCACCAAAATCAAACCGTCGTCAATCTCGGCACTGCAAGCCACCATTGTGAGGACCTCACTGATTATGTGACCCATCGATTCACAAGGAAATAAATGCTCACAAGGCGTTCCATGTGGAAGACACACACCAGACGGAGACGCAGATATATTAATACGCCTATAAAGGGCAATAGTTTCGTTAACGCTTGTAAACAACTAAACTTCAAATCAACCTACAAGTCGCTCCTCCTCCTCCCTCCCTTCCTCGCTCACTCACTCACCCACCCACTCACTCACTGCACTCAAACAGGAGGCAATACACCACTGCCAAGCAAATCACAAGCACCCATCGCAACCCACTCACAACTCCCAACTCGCACTTAACCTCAATCCCTAACTGGGACAGTGGCTCTCACTCCAGTAACAACCAAACAGTGACCTAGAAAACTGGCTTGAAACAAAAACGCACTCACATGTTACTTGATCTCACCACGTCAATAGAACTCCGCGACGAAAGCAGGAGACACCTGGGCCACAGTCAGTGCTTCGCTGACCTTCTCGCACAAGTTAACGCGAGTCGGGGAATAACAGAATTGATCAACAGCTGACCAAGCACCCATAATATCAGACACAACTATCCTGTCCTACGAAGATATGAATTCGCCTCTGAAACGTCGCCACATCCTCACTACAACGCCTAAGAAAGTGTAATAGCGGACAGCTAATATCCCCCTTTTATGAAAATGCTGCTATATATCTCTCATAGACAATGGATTGCACAGTGCTCTTTCATTCACAGTGCTGCATGTCCAAATTTCAGGAATATGATTCTCAATACAAAATAGTACGTGTAGGTGTGGATTAGATGAGATATCTCTTGGCAAGCATTATTACGAGACGGGTCAAAAAGTATACTATACAATTTCGCACTAGCAAAGAATATTGACTTCTAACAGCCCTCAACTCAATCTATACAGCCATTCTTAAGGGTGGATACACGTAGTATGAAAAGGGAGGAGTCTTCACGATGCCAGTACGTGCAAACGAAGTTGTTCCTTCGCAAGTCATCTAGGAGAATGTGTGGTAGTGGGGAGAGCTTCGTAAGAAGGAGACGCTCAAATCCTATCCTCTAAGGCATGCTGGGTTGGGGTGAAAAAAATAACACTCGAAGTTTTGTGGTAAAGAAATATTACAAGTAATAGGATGAATTTCATTATTCAAAGACTATGACCTCAATAAATGGATACAAATAACTTGAATTCCTTACAATCGAGGGCAACATTTAACTTATGCCTCTGAGGCGTGTACGCACTCGGAGGTGGATAACACGTAACTCCTAAATTCATCTACGTACACAATACATCATTACACACTCACAAAACACACACAGTAAAAATACCATTTTCTAAAATGAAATGATTAAGACTGAATGTTAAAGCGACAGATGTCATAAGTGTGGAGAACGTGTTGCATGAGCGCTCCAACTTCACAATCGTGTAATCGCATCATGATAGAATCCCACACGGTCTTAATCATTCAGATAAATGTCGAATTTAGAAGAGAAAGCGGTGCTACACAAAAAAATGTCCACATCTAATGAAGAACATATGTCAAAAAGACGCAGAGAAGTTTAACAAGATGCAACCAAAGGCTGACGTCACATCAATGGTGAAAACACTCTTTGCACAGCATAAGCGTGACGGGAGGGGGGGTAAAACAATCCGCTTTTCAGATTACACTGATACAAAATAGAACTTACACAGGCTAGCAACACATTAATTAGCCCAATGTGTGTCTGTCCTGACAGGGGATTTAGTCGACGACACTTCGGTGCAAATACGATAATGACCAAGCATCCCGTCAGAGGCTTGGGAAAGAAGCCATCTTACCGAGAAAGAACCTACCAAACTATAATTAAAAAGTATTGTTCTTACCATAAGGCAACAATCGAAGGTTTCAAGTGAGTATAAGCTGCTAGCACGCGCATTTTGCACAATTCCAATCAAACTACAGACCTTACTGCACACAACAAGAATATAAGAGTTCATGTATGAGACTGGAGAACAGTAGAAGTGCCTCCTTTTATCAGCAACGCATCGCAATAGTGTTTCACGCGCAGAAATTGCTCAAATACGTTCAAGTAGTAAGATAAAGCTATTGCCAACCGCAAAGAGGCTGAGAGGGTGGTTCTCGGTCGCGTAAGAACCATGAACAGTGAACAAATGAGGTCTGACTAATGAAACATCAGAGACGAAAAGAGGTACAAGTCAAGTGACTCCACTACGTTGTTACAGCTTCCAATCAACTTAAGCATAGTACGCCCCTCAGCATTATTATATAGTGCCAGCTGCACACCTTGTAGTATTTTATCATCACAGTAATGGTTCTGCATAAATTCCAAGCACAAGATATAAGAATAGACATATCAACGAACGAACGCGCTACATTCCGCACCAGTGCCAATGATCGATCACATAAGGCGCGATACCCAAATATGCACCGTGACGCGATGCAGGATTGCCGTCATACCATCCGAGTGCTTGAAAAAATCACAAATGGTTAGTAAGGTTAAGTAATAAAGGAGTGTAATAACAATAACAGATAATGGATAATAAATTAACAACTGTAGCTATTACTTATTCACAATAATTGCATGCCACTGCCCAGATTTCTTCCCAACTTGTGCAACTAGCCAAACCACAATAGTGTATTATTTTCTATTAAGTTTAACTGAATGATTCGCATTATTAGAGTGCGGGCAGGCTGGTCACTCTGCTCAGCATAGCGCTATGGAAATATGATGAAATGTCGAATTTATTTTTGATTATCGCTGTCGATTATTCGATGCATTGGTGTATACTTCAGACACTTGCTGCAGCGAT